>PVKZ01005622.1:5344-49578 GCA_004027375.1 Macroglossus sobrinus
CGAGGGCAGGCACAGCGGGGGCCCAGCTGCGCCCCGGAGCAGATGAGACCCCCCTGGCTTAAAAACGGGTGGGGGGAGGGAGAGAGAGAGAGAGAGCGCTCACTCTGAGCCACATTGTGCATGGAAAATTGAACATATCCCTGAAGGAAGCCCGGGTGCTATCTGAGTAAGAGCACGGTTGTCTAGCAACCAGATGCCCCCAGGAAAAGGGCTGCTGCCGCCGGGGCCGAGCCGGGGAGCGCCTCCCACACAGGCGTGCACACACACACACACACACACACACACACACTCACACTCACACACACGCGCACACACACACACATGTGCGTGCGGCCCGGCCAGGGGCGGCCGCGCTTACCTTTCGCCCCTCGCAGCACGAACCCGAAGCCCTCATTGTCGTTCTTCTGCAGGAGGACCGTCTTCTCCTCGATGAGGCAGTCACTGTAGAGAGAATTCCGGGGACAGCGACCATTACTGGGACCCGTCATCATCACCGCGGCGGCTG
This sequence comes from Macroglossus sobrinus, assembly GCA_004027375.1. Taxonomy (NCBI): domain Eukaryota; kingdom Metazoa; phylum Chordata; class Mammalia; order Chiroptera; family Pteropodidae; genus Macroglossus; species Macroglossus sobrinus. The sequence continues at coordinate 5,850 of PVKZ01005622.1, forward strand.
CTCCGCCGGGGACACTCATCATCATACCGGCTAATCCCCCGGCTCCTCGCGGGATCCAGGCAGCGAGGAGGCAGCAGAGCAGCGCAGGGGCAGGGTGCAGGAGGAGCGAGGCGGCTGGGGGGGGGCAGGCTGACGGGATGGGCGGGCACGGCACGGCGGGGCTCGCAGGGGGGCAGGCGGAGCGGCAGCCAGCTGGAGGAAGGAGTCACACATGGTGGGGAGGCCGGGCGCTGGCTGGGCTGGGCTGGGCGGCCGGCTCCAGGCTCGGGCAGCGGGGCACGCGGGCGGCCGCAGGAAGGGGCCGGCTGCGCCTTCCAGGAGCTGAGGAAGTCGGCCCGAGGAGAGATGAGGCAGCAGGTTTTTTTTTTTTTTGCTTATTTGTTTTTCTCCTTCTTCTTCTTCTTCTTCTTTCTTCTCGAAGGGGTTTCGTAAAAACCAAATTCTCTCTGCTCCCTGCGTGAGCTGGCGCCGGGGGACGTGGGGCCCCCTCCCTCCCCGTCCGTCCGAGGAGGAGCGGAGCGTGGGGCCCCCACAGTCAGCCGCGTCAGCCCGCGTACAGAGAAGCCGCAGGCTGGTGGAGGGGGCGGCCGGAGCGTGCCGGGCGTGGGGGGCGGGGAGGGGGCGGTTCTAGCAGGAGGCAGGTCACTCGGTGACTCCCCGGCCGCCGGCCTCGCGGCCTCCTCCCGGGGATGCTGAGTGGTGGGGACGGGCTCTCCCCCTCGGGGGACGATCTAAAGCCACACGGCCTGCCTCTTGGCACAGCCTGATTTTTTTTCTTTCTTTTTTTTTTTAAAGGAAAGAAACCCAAAGGTCCAACTTCACCTCGGCTGCCAGAGCCTGCTGTCGCCTATGGGAGGGGCGCCTCGCCACATGGCGTCCACCCCCGGCGACACCGGGGACGAGGGACAGGGCTGGGCTCCCCAGCAGGCCTGCCATGAGACCTCGGCTACACTGTGGCCATCCCCCGACTTGGGGGGCTGTGTCCCCTAGGATCCTGCTGCTGCCCCGGAACAAGCCAGGAGCCGGAGCTGGAGGCTGTGGACGGGGGCGGGCGGGGGCACCGTGGACAGGTTTTCTCCAGGGCCCCAAGGGGCTGGCGTGGGGGGCCTGGGCGCGAGCGGAAGGCCCGTCTTGGGGGGAGACCGGGGTGCAGAGGGCTAGCAGCAGGAGCAGCGTGCCGACGGGCATCAGGGCCCCACGACTGAAGGTCGGCTTTGCCCAGCCCTGGACCTGCCGCCCGCAGGGAGCACATGGCCCTGGGAGCAGCGGGGCCAAGCCAGATCGGGGACCCCGGCGGGAGGAGGGGTGGTGGGGAGCTTCCCGTCGGGGAGGTGAGGCGCAGCTGGAGCAGACACACGTGTCCTGACTCTCTCGAGTCCCCTGCATCAGGTGGCTGTGCCGGGGTCTCCCTGTCCTCCCGCACAGTGGGGACACACATCCCGACATCCGGCAGACCGTGCCATCCAGGGAGCTGGTAAAGGGCCGTGTGGCGACTCGGGAGCGGGGCTCAGTCCCTGGGCACGGGCTCTGCCTCCAGCTCGGCACGGCAGGGCGCCCCAGCTCGGGGAACTTGGTCATGCCCGGAGCCCCATGGCTCAGCCCCCCACAGCCCACAGACGTGGTCAGGGTCCAGGGCCCGGGCAGCCTGCGGGCAGGGGGCCACGGCTGGCCCGCCCAATGTTTGGTAAGTGACAGGCTCTCTGAACCTCAGTTTCCCCCCTCGTTACAAGGCGGTGAGGTGATAACAAGCCCCAGGCCTCCCGAGACCCCTCGTTACAAGGCGGTGAGGTGATAACGAGCCCCAGGCCTCCCAAGGCCCTGGCGAGGTCATACGGGCTGACACTCAGGATGCTGCGGTGGACGGGGGAGCCCCAGGGTGCCACCCCCTTAACCGCCGTCAGGAACCGCGGCGGCCTGGCGGGGAGCCAGACCCACACCGGAACTGCAGGCGGGGGCGGGGGAGGGCCTGGGAGGGGCAGGGCTCCCCACCTGTCTGTCTCCCCAGCCTCCCAACCAGAATGCACACAGGAGCGGCCCTCGCCCCAGCACCCTCTGAACCTCAATGGGGTTGGGGGTCGCCCCGGCCCCATGACCCGCTCAGTGCCCGCAGGACCAAACCCCACTGCCCGCCCCCACGGCGCCTCCAGCGCAAGGCTCTCGAGGGCCCGGCCAGCGACCCACGCTCCTTGCTCCCACACTTCTCCGGGCACGAGCAGCCCCCCAAACCCCGGAGACGTGAAGACTGCCGGGCAGGGCCTGAGCCTGGGGACACACGTGGCCCCCCCGCCCCTGCCTCTGCTGGCGCCTAGGTGCCCCTGTCCTGTGCCCAGGCACGCGGTCCCCGCGGGGCTGACCCTGCCTGCGGGACCCACAGCTGCCCGCACACTCGGGCCCCGCATGCCACACAGATGCCCCCCCGCATGTGTGCTGCCAGCTGGCCCCCCACCGCTCGCTAGGGACAGGGCAGCTGGCTGGCACTGGCTGGCTCCCTCCACGCTGGCCGGTGGGGGCGGGGTCTCCTGCCCTGGCAGGTGAGGGGCAGCGCTGGCATCACACAGACCTCGGCTCCAACCCCACCTCCGCTCGGACCCCAAGGTCACACTGACCTTTGGGGCCTCGCGGCCTCACTCTGCAAAATGGAAGTAACAGGAAGCGTGCCCTGTGGCCTCGGGCAGGGGTGGACGAACGACGCCCGCCAGCCCAGGACATGGCTGCTGGCCAGAGCCGCTTGGTGTCCGCGAGTGGCCACTGCCACCTGGAAGGACCCAGCCCGGGCCAGGGACAGGGCCACTCCTGAGCCCGACTCAGCCCTCACCTGCTCCCGGCCTGTCCAAGGACTTCCTGGCTCACGCTTGTGACCATCACGGTTGTGTGGTGGCCGCGTCCCGTTGCCGTGCAAACGCCACACGCCCAGCGCCCACCACAAGGGGCCCCCTGCTGTTCCCTTGCTGTGTCACCCAGACTCGCAGAGCCCAGAGCCACCACCACACCCTGCCTCAACCCCCTCACCCCCCTCACAGCAGACCCGGTCTGAAGCCCAGCTCAGCCGTTCGCTGGCTTTGCTTCCCGGAGCCTCAGTTTCCCCACCCGCATCGTACAGTATCACACCTGCCTTGCAGGGGCTTTGAGGAGCGAGTGGGACGAGACCCCTTGACACGGGGAACGGCCCTCGTCAGCACCACACGTACCCTCCAGAGCCGCGCCCTGGAGATGCAGGGTGCCGAGAGACAGTGCCGGCACCCCACACATCGCCCTGGCACTAGGGCACCCGGCATACGCCACACACCCTGCGAGGCTTATGGGGTGGGGCGAAATGGGCACGGACACTTCTGGGAGTCAGGCGGGGAGAGCGGGCCCCAGGGACCCCCAATCCCGGCCACCCGCAGCTGGCATGGCCCAGGAGGCCCAAGGCAACAGGGCCCAGAGACTCAGACTTGGAGCAGTGGGGGTGCAGATGGGGGCCGGCCCCCTGAAACGGGAGCTTGCGTCCAGTTTTGTCCACAAGTCAGGACCCTGCGGCCTCCTCCAGCCCCGCCCCCGCCCCATGGACCGGACCGGGAGCCCCACACCTGGGCTCAGGTAGGCCCTTCGGGGAGGTTACACACTCTCGGGGGGCTGGTTTACGAATCTGAACAGGATGACTGTGGCCGGAGGCTGTGCCCCTGAGACGCGGCTTCCACACGGAGCCCTAGAATCCAGAGGCGGCCCTGACCCGCCGGCCGGCCCGGCTGGCCCGGCTGGCCGCACGCCGCAGGCCTGCCCTGCAGACACGGCCATCGGCCTCACGGGGGCTCGGCCTCGGCACAAGCCTGGGGAAGTCAGGCCGGCTGGCCCCTGGGGACGGGGCACAGGGAAACAAATGGCCCCCCCCAGGAGTCCGCCACGAGTCCGCCATACCCCGCTTCGGCCTGGCCCTGGCTGCCTGGGGCCACGGACAACATTGCCACCTGGCCTTCTCACCAAGTCGCTGTAATGCCCCAAATGCAGCCTCTGATTCACCCGGCTCCTCGCACACCGGGCCTCTGCAGCACCCCGCTGCCCTGTGGGCCCCACTCCCGTGGCTGCCGTGCCCCCCAACACTGGCTAACTCGCAGGCCCTCTGGTGGGAGGGAGCCGTCCCCCCAAAACCCTCCCAGCTCGGGGCGACGTCGCACGTTCCCTCCACAAGGCCCCTCCTCCCCGGCTAAGCCGTTCCCCGTGGGCTCCCCGGGAGCACACGTGCACCCCATCACCTCTGACCCTCCCTGCGTGACATGGGGTCTGCTCTCAGCGGGTCCTTCCACCTGTGTTCATTGATTAAGCAACAAAAATGTGACCCTGCTGTGCTTCCCCCCAAAGTGTACTCTGAACAGGGCAGGGGGCACTTCACTGCCCCCCAAGTGTGGTGGGTGCCATGGAAGGTGGAGGTGGGCGTCCAGCCCCCCAGGAACGGCCGTGCAGACCGTGCATGGTGTGCCCGCAGCCGCCACAGGGCCCTGTGTTCGTGATGGCAGTTCTGGCACAGATGGACGGAACACACCTTACTCTAGTTCACGGACTGCGGGCCACTGGCCAGCAGGAAAAGTCCAGTCCCCACCACACTGGCCAGCCTGCGGACACTGCTGGCAGGAGGCCAGGCATCGGGGGGGGCTGTGCCCTGGGGCGCAAGGTGCACCTCTCCCAGCGGGGGCCCTGCAGGAGGGCTGCCTGTCACCGGGTCCAGCAGGGAGCCGGTGCCAGCGAGGACAGCTGGCGTTTAGGATTTATCAGTCACTGGACGAGCGCTCCTGGCAGCGAGGCCAGGCCCTGGAGGAGGTGTGAACCCCGAGGCGAGGAAGCCCAGCCCGGAGTGGCCAGGATGCGGGGCGCGTGGAGCCCTGGGCTGGCTCTGCGTGGGTGGGTGGGGCCATTGTGGGCATTTAAATCCCGAATGCAGGGCCGCTGGGCAGCCTGGCTCGCTTCGCCGGGGCTGGCCTTCGGTGTGGGACTGGGGTTCAGAAGCGGCTGGGGCCAGGGACCGAGCCGCCACGTTCATGAGCGAACTGGCGCAGCAGCCATCACCTAACACTGAACGCCCGCTGAGTGTCAGGGCAGGGCCCGGGTCCCCGGCGCCCGCCGTGGAGGTGGCGGGCGTCGCGGGTGGAACGGTGGCCCCCGCGCTCGCCTCCGCCCGCCTCCGGATCCGGGACGTGATACAGAAGCAGGGGCTTGGCTGATGCGATCGGTTAAGGATCTCAGGATGAGTTCAAGGGAGACGGTGCGAGAGCCCCCGCTGGAGAGAGGGACGCTGAGGCACAGAGGCGGTGGCAAGGTGGGGGCGGGGACTGGCGAGATACAGCCACTGGCCAAGGGCCGCTGGCAACGCCTGAGGCGGGGAGAGCCGAGGGAGGGACCCCCTGTGGCCCCTGGAGGGAGCAAGGCCCTGGCGACACCCTGATCTCCCAGACTTCCGGCCCCCAGAGCCCGGAGGTGTGTGAAGTCACCCGGTCCGCGGTCATCTGTCACAGTGGCCTCAGGACACGCACACAGCAGCGAATGGCAAGGCGAGGACGGACCCAGCAGCCACACGCAAATGCAGGGTGGGTGCCGTGGGGACACAGGTGGCCTTTCTGGGGGAGGAGGAGGAGGAAGGGGGCCAGGACCACCTGCTCCCGCGGCAGGACCCGGATGGCAGACGAGCTGGGGGCACAGGGAAGAGGCCATGTCCGAGAGGGCAGCAGGGGGGCACGCAGACACGGGACGCGGTGCCCGGGTTCGGATGGGCGAGCTCTGCCCAGGTGTGCAACCTTGGTGATCCAGCCGTGCGTGTCCCCGCTGCTCCCAAACCCAAACCACAGCACAGACTCGGTCGACGTCCGGCTGTCTGCGAAATCCACGCGCTCGCCCTCGTCACCCGTGTCCTAGACACCCCACTGCACGTGGCCCCCGCTCGCATGCCGGACGTCCGCACGTTGACAGGGTTCCTGGGTCTGGACGGCGGGGAAGAAATAAATGGCTGACGGGCCACAGGTGCGGTGACCAGGATCGTCTGGCACATTTTTCGGCCACAAGCCTCAGGGACTGTGGCCTGCGGGTGTGTCGATCACGCCTGTTTGGATCTGGGCTGGTGCCGCTGGAGCTTAGGCACACGGCCCCCGGATGTGGGGGTGCTGGTGCCTGCGGGGGGGGGGACCCTGGGTGTTCGTCGCCCCAGAAACCTCATCCCTGGCGCCGCCATGGAAGCAAGCGCCCCGCCTTCTCGAGGGCAGGGGAGCGGAGGCCAGCGACGAGCCGCGTCTAAGGCACTCCTCGTGGGGCGTTTCGGGGACGGAGCCTGACGGAGGCAGGAACGGGGGCACTCTTAGAAAGAGGGAGCTCCAGGGACCAGGCGTGGTGGCCGCGGCTGTCCTAGAAACGTCTGCGCTCTGCCAGTCGGGAAGGACGCATCGACACGGAGAGCCCGCTGGCTCCTCCGGGGGGGCGGGGGAGCTCAACAGGTGTCCCAGCTGGGCAGAGACGGCGGGCCAGGGCAGGCGGCCCTGCCCCCCGCGGCGGCGCTGGCTTCAGAGTGGCACAGAGGGCCACTCCACGGGCAGCAGGGCCAGGGCCAGCCTTGTCCTTGGGAAGGCCTGCCAGCCGAGAGAGCAGGCGGCTTCCCTGAGTCATCTGTCACTCGCGGTGGCTGTCACCTCCCAGCCCTGGGCCACACACGCTGCCACTCTCCGCGTCCTGCTTCCTGCTTCTCGCTCGGGTTAGCCGTTGGTGTTGCCCTGTAGCCCCCCATGCCCGGTACGAGAAAGTGGGGGGGGGCTGCCATAATTCCCAGGAGGAAGGTGGCCCTGCCCCTCGGGGCCGGCCCGGTGTTCCGAGAGGCATCTGTGCAAAGCTGCTCGTGTCACGTGGGGGAGATGACGAACGTGGGCGATTCATTCACAAGTGACACTGCTGCCGGCTCCCAGGAGCCCACCTCCCACATGGGCGGGGGAGCGGCGTCATTTCGCAGTGCGTGGGTGGGGACGCCGGGCTCCGTCCCCATGGCGCCCGCACGCCCACTCCACGGAGAGGCAGGCTCAAGGGGCCGCTTTGCGGAGTGGCCTGGGTGACGACGCCCGGCCCACGTTCTCCACACCCGTCTCCCGCCCCCACGGCCGGCAGTGCAGGGCCTGATGGAGGCCATCGTGTGCCAAGGCGCGACCGAAATTACACTGTCTCGTTATTTTGTGATAAATTACCCCGAAGCATCTCCTAAGCACCAAGGACGACGGACCGAGGGGAAGACAAAGACACAGCTCACACGTGCTCGGGATGAGGATGGGGGGCGGGCGACAGCGGCTCCCTGCGGAGGTGAGCGGGAACGCGGGAGCAGCCACGTCGGAAGCGAGAGGCCGCGTGGGGGTCCCGGCCTCACCGAAGCGGCTCTGCGACCTCGGCGTCCACGTCCTCGCCCGCAGAGCACCGGTGCTTTGTAATAAAAAGTGTATTACTTCTAATATAAAATTTAATATCTTATCTTTCTAATACCTTCTACATATACTCCGATGGCTTCCCATCAGAACTGGAGATAAAGGTCCAAATTCCCCACCGTGGCTAAGACCCTTCGTGATCTGACCTCCCCCTAAGTCTCCCTGTTCCAGCCACACTGCCGTCTTCTCTCCTCCCACAGGCCCACCTCACGTCTGCCCCAGCGCCTGCGCACCGCCTGTGCGAACCGTGATCTGTGTGTTTACTGTCTGACACGCGCGTGTGCCCCCAGGGCAGGGCTGGTGTAGACAGAGGCCCCCTTCTCAGTCCTGGCTCTCCTGAGAGCTGGCAGCGGGACCCTGGACAGGACCCTCAGCCTCCTGACCTGGGTTTTCCCAGACCACAGAGACCAGAACGCCCAGTTGGCGCCTCATGGATGCATTTGCACTCGACGATGCAACCTGAGCTGGGTCCCGCGTACGGTCAGTGGCACAGATGGTGGGACCCGCTGACCTGGGCTGCCTGGGGTGGAGGGATTTCCTGGCTTAAAACCAGGCCGCTCCTGGGAAAACCGGGGAGACCTGGGGGCCCTCGCATGCCGCCGCCTGCGGGAGGGAGCACGGCGCCCGCAGGAACCCACCTGCCACACCGCTCCCGCCTGCGCCCCTTGCAGCCCTGGCGCCCGCAGAGTCACTTCCGTGCAGAGCCCACGAACCCGGCGGGGAAGCGTTTGCTCAGGGCCACCCCGCTCGGCCAGTGACAGGGCCAACGGGGAGACCTTGCCCTTGGCCCTGAACCGAAAGCTCTTTAAAAGACAACAGAACAATCTGGGGATCCACATAACTGCTTGGCGTCCCTCTGAGGGTGCGGGAGGGGACAGCTGTGACTCTCCTGCCTTCGGTAGTTACGACGACAGGCCAGGCCCGCCCCATCTGTTGGGCTCGAACGGTCCCGCAGAGAGCACATATCTCAGGCTTTGTGGGCCGTACGGTCCCCACGGCAACTCCTCACTGAGCCGGCTGTGACTCCAAGGCAGCCATGGCACTATGTGGATGACTGGGTACGGCCGTGTTCCAATAAAACTTTATTTATAAAAACAGGAAGTGGGCCGGACACAAGGAACCCAGTTACTGGACACGGGTGCCTGGCTTGACCTGACATCGGGGACACATGGCAAACACATTCCAGAAGTGGGGGCATCAGCGGGGTGCCCCTGAAAGGTCCAGAGGATCGTACAGGGTGGTCCTTTCTGAAGGACAAAGCTTCCCCGCTCCCCTGCCCCTCCCCGTGACCTTGCCCAGGTTTCCCTGCTGGGCTGGCTCAAGCTATAGATGGATCTCAAATCAGGCTTAATTAGTAACGAGAGTAAATATTATAATTACGCTCAGCCTGTGAGCACTTTGGGTGTGCCGGGCACAGCTCTTAAGTGCTTCGCTCGTTCAATTAACCGATTCCCCGTGATGGCCACAGAGGCAGGTGCTGTCACGTCTCCCGCTTACGGAGGCAGAAACCGAGGCTCGGAGGGGTCGGGCGATTTGTACGAGGGCTCACAGCTGAAGGCACAGCCAGGCTGCCTGGGGCCGGACGCTCCATCCTAGGACCTGTCGGTTGCTGGCTGGGTGGGGAGCAGTCCCTAGGTGCTCCCAGCCCGCCCCCCCATTCCTACCCCAGACAGTGACCAAGAGAGAAGGACCCGTGGGAGGGGGCGGGTGGGCTCTGCCAGCACACCCTGGAGAAGGCATCGCCGACTTCCTGCCCGCATCTGAGACGCCCAGGGCGAACCCCGGACGCACCCAGGGGATTCTGCCGGTGGACCCTGCCCCGCGTCAGACAGCCAGAACTAGAGGAGGCAGACCGGTTAATGGCGGGAGGGAGGGACGTGGTGGGCCGAGCAGAGTCACAGGCAGAGAGAGGCCTGCACCCAGTGACTGGCACAGGCGCATCACGTGACAGCACCGCTGAGACACACGGCTGGCTGTGTGTGTGCCGTGCTGTGTGATTCCGCATTTTAATTACCAGGCCCCCGGTGAAGGCAAAGGCCCCCCTCCACCAGCACAGACGGCAGAGGCGTGCTACCCTTGAGCCCGCACCCCTGCCTCTACCTGGAGCGGGCTCTCTGTGCATGCCGTCTCTACGGACTGAGCTCCTACTCATTCTCCAAAGCCCACTTTCAACAGCCACTGCTTTCGGGAGGCCCTCCTTGCTGCCCCTCACGAGACTGTGTGTGCTTAGAGGCATGGCACCGGGCCACGTCCCTCCTGCATACCCAGGTCCTGGCCCTTCCCCGGGCAGCCTCCCACTCCAGAAGCCGGAGAAGTCAGATATTTGCTTTCCCAGCCTCCCTTGCAGCTATGGGTGGTCACAGGACATGGTTTTGGCCAATGAGGCCCAAGAGTAGGTCTCACGGGGGCCTCTGGGAGAGATTTTACTCAAGAGACAGGTTTAGGAGTGCTTCTCGGCCCTATTTCTTTCTCTATATTCCTGTATAGATGTGATACTTGGAGCTGTGGCCACCACCTTGTGCCCATGAGGAAAATGCCAAGAAGCTTGCAGAGATGCCATTGACCCGTGTAGCAAATACTGGAGGTGCCCTTCTCTGGGCTTGCCATTGTGGTCTCGGCCACTGTTAACGGTTTTGTTTTAAAAAAAATTTGCAGTCAAAAGCTTCCTGATGGACATTTGTAGGCTGGAGTGGGGAGGGTGGGCAGGTGGACCAGGAACTAGAAGATACGGGCAAATGCCCAGAAGTCGGTGGGGAGGGGTTAGACTTTCTGATGATTCTAGCTGCCTCTGAGTGACGTCTGGGCTGGGAAAGGTTCACCCACACCTGACAACTCCTCATCGGCAGAGAGGCCCCAGGGGCCCTGGTGACACTGGTCTGAGGTCCCGCACAACCTTCTGTTTCACGAGGAAGCCTGGATCACGGCCCCTCGTCTCTAACCGACCCAGTTCAGAAAATTGAGAGCTAAATAACAGTTGTTTTCTCAGTCTTAGCCAAGGCTAATTACCTGCTAACCAGGACACAGGCTCCTGACACGGCCTGGCTAATCCGGAGTATACCGGCCACAACCGGTATGTCACTGTGCGGCTGGGGACACAGACACACCCGAGCTGAGGAATGTCTCAAAAGCCAACTTACAGAATGATAGATTTTAGACACAGATGGTGTGAATCGCGAGAACCAGTATATCTGCCAAGGAGTCCGCGTGGTTAACTGGCCCAAATTCACAGGCAGAGCCCAGCGGCCACCGCCGAGAGAGGCCTGCCTTTCACACTCCTTTTGGGGGAAAACGCCACAGACCAAGCTGTCAGCCTCCGGCACTGGGCTCCTGTCATCTGAGTCAATCCTTGGAGGGAGTTCCTGGAACTGCCTTTCGACCAATGAGCTGAGACCCGGCCAGTCCAATCGGAACTGTACAGCGATGTCCTCATTTGCATCTACACTGACCAATCAGAACGGCTCGCATCGGGTCGGTGTTATCTGGACCAATCAGAAGCCTGCAGTTCGCATTCCTCATCTGCATGGAAATGGACCCGTCGGGAACCAGGGTGGGCCCTTTCTCTCCAACGGGCGGCCGGACACCCTCGAGGTTCCCACCAGAGGCTGCGTTTCCGAGTCTGCACAACGTTCACCTGAATAAAACGTCTCTCCTTCCCGCACCTCGCAGTGGGAACTGTTCTTTACGACAGGGACTTGGGGACGGTGTGGGCCAGCACCGCCTGATGCACCTGCTGCCTTGGTGGCCAGGCTCGCCCGCAGCCGGGGCTTCCGCTCCGGACAGAGGCACCGACGTCAAGTCTTCTGGGTCCGTCATGTCCAGCTGAGTGGCGCCCTTTCTTCTCCTGAAGCCGGCAGGGTGCTGAGCCTCCTCTCACCTCCGAGCATCCCAAGACACCGCGGCCGGTGCCTGCCTCCTGACGGCCACGCACGCCGGTGGAAGGTCAACGGCTTACACAGAGCCCCTGTGCCCTCCGACCTTCCTGGATGGCACGGACAGGTCTCCGCAAGTCAGGCTCCCTCTGAGCTGGGGCGACGCTCACAGCCTCTCACGCTGCCCCCCGAGGGGAAGCAGCCTGACCGGGCCCCTCTAAGCTGGACCGTCGTTTGCACTCACTGCTCTCCAGCTCCAGCCGTCTGCGAGTGTCACCCTGAGGATCTCATTCCCCTGCCCCGTGTCCCTTCCCTGTGCGGGAGGACCCACCCCGTTGGCTCCCTGAGTTATCACCGCCACTTCCCACGGGATCTGGAAGCCGGGGCTGGTGGTGTGGCATGCAGGCTAACCCTCCAGACACGCGAGCCAGCCCAGTCGCCAGGTCGTAGGTGGTCTGGATTTGCAGGGGGCGAAGCCCAGGATCGTGGCTTTCCTTAACTGCCCCCCGTTCTTCAAGATTTTCTAATTCTAGTCCTATTCTCCCCATTATTCTTCATTAAAGCCGCAGTCCCAGTGCATGGCTGCCCATTCCAAGACGTCCGTCTCGCCCCGCCCTGGGCCTGTCGCTGACGATTTGCTTATCTCCAGCGTGCCACGGAGAGACGTTTGTCTAACTGCAGGCAGTGTGGCTCCGGGCGCCTGCCGCCTGTCTGCAAGGCCCGGCTGCACCTATATTTATCTTCCTGCCTCCATCCTTCCTTCCTGTCTTCAGAGAGACGTCTTATCTTTAGAAAGATAACCAGCCTGACTTCCAGTCTGAGTATATCCCCTCCTACCCACGAGCTCCGAAGTGCTGGCGCTCATTCATCAGAGGACCTTAGAGCGTCGAGGTTATCACAATAAATGTCAGCTAAAGCACACTCGCTAGAACCTCCCTCCTTCTGCCAACTCTCTTCACTCCCTTCTCTTCCTCTCTCCTGCCTTCCTTCATTCCTCCTCCCTCCTCCCTCCTTCCTTCCTTCCTTCCTTCATTTCACCCTTCCTTCCTCCCTCCCTCACTCCCTCCCTCCCTCCTTCCTTCTCCCCCTCCTTCCTTCCTCCCACTCCACTGAGAACGGGACGACAGTCCAAGGACAGGTGACTCGCACGGATGTATGTGGACGCGGACAGTACCATCAGCACCAACGGTGACGGTCCTGTGTTCACAGCCCACGGGGCCGGTAGACACCTACCCCCTTTCACATGACAGACCTAGGAGGGAGGCACTGCTTTCTTCCCTACTTTACAGATGAGGAAACGGTGGTTCAGGGGGGTTCGCCGGGTACCCCAACGTCACTCAGGTGGCGCAGAGCAGAGCTGGGCATCCCATGGAGGGGCCTGGCTGCAGAGTCCTGCCCTCCCTTGTAGGGAGCCAGCCCCTCCCTTGCCCTAGTGTGTGGCAGGCCCCCCCCAATCAGGCCACCGAGCTCCTCCCGGAGCCCTCAGCATTCTCTCTTGGGATGTGCATCGCTAGTACTTGGGGGCCTGGGGCCCACTTGCTGTCCCTCCACGACTGGCAGAGCAGGCCACCGTGCACGAGGTGCCAAGGGAGCTGGGACGGGGGCCTGCAGCCACCCCACCGGGTCCAGCCTCCCTGTTGCCACCCCCCACTGGCTGTCCAGCCGCCTGTCTGATGCCACTGGCCAGTTCTGCGCATCCCACAGCGTCCGTGACCACGTGAAATGACCTCTCTTGTTTCCCCGCTGCCCCTGGAGGCCCCACTGGACCGGGAGCCTCGGGAGGGTGGGGTGCGGTGTGTCCTGCTGGGACAGACCCGAGGCTGACAGCGACCCACGCGGCCCACACGGCGTCCGCTCCGGCCTCCCAGGTCTCAGCGCGTCGGCCGCCCACGGACGCCGTGTGAGTTTCCCGTGGCCGCTTCGCAGCCCGACACGAGCGTGGCGACGTCAGCGACGCGCCGGCTGGCAGCACGTGGCTCCGGGAGCCCCCGCGCCTGCCGCTTCCGGTTCCCACAGGCGCCTGCCTTGCTGGGCTTGTGGCCCCTCCCCGTCACGCTGACCTCTGCCCTGCCATCCTGTCTCCCCTTCCCCTGCGCTGACCACCTTTTGTCCCCCTAAATCCGATCCCTTGGATCACACTGGGCCACCTGGTGCTCGAGGGGCATCTTGCAATGACGACGTGCCACCTGTGTCCTTAGTCCCCGTGGCCACTGGACATATTCACGCATCCTGGGGGCCAGGAGGTGGGCGTCTCTGGGGGGGCGGCGTTGTTCAGCCCACCACCCCCACCACTCGGGCCGCTGCCCCCTCCCCTGGCGATGGCGAGACAGACCAGGCTTGTCCTGCAGGCAGGGGGCTTCTTACTGACACCCATCGTGGCGCTGACGCGTCACGCCCGGGCGTGGTCCCAGGAGACGCTGAGCGGAGTGGGGGTGGGGGGTACATTGTCATGGGCACTAGGGAACAAGCAGATAGGGACTGTGGCGAGGACAGTCACACGTTCTCTCCTCCAAGTCACACACCCGAGGACCCTTCTCGCCCCTTCCGGCCTCTGGTGGTCTCAGGGATTCTTGGCTTGTGGCCACATCACTCTGCCTCTGGTCACATGGCCCCCGCTGTTTACATAATGTCCCTTGGCCTCCCTGTCGTAAGGACACCGGGGATGGCGCTCGGAGGCCCCGGACAGTCCCAGTCACCTCCTCGTCCTGAGATCTGCCGTGTCAGGTGATAGCCACGGGCGCCAGGGACTTGACAGGGACGTCTCGTGGGGACTGCACTCGGCCAGGTCCCTGAGAACAGCATCTCTGCACACTCAGTCCGTCCGACCCTTCAGAACGACTCACGAGGAGAGACAGCGACGCGCCGTGGGCCCCGTCCGTGCCCCGCCCCCGCCCCCCGGGCCCCACGTCCCCTCTCCCAGGGCCGTCAGCCCATCATCAACCTACCCACCCCCCTGCAGCGTGGGGAACGGCTCCCAGGACCCCACACCGAGCACGTTCACAAACCCGCTCCCTGCTTCCCCGACAGTGTCACCTGCTCCACGCTGTCCCCTGTCGTGGGACAAGGCCCGGGCAGGAGACAGCCCCCACCGCGCGCCCGGCGCTGGCGACACAGGGCCGGGCAGGAAACACAGACGCCCCTGCACCGTCCACCCCGGGCGCCAGGACTGGCTGCTGGTGGCGTTTCCCGTGGGCTGGGGACGAGAAGGGAGTGGGGTCACAGGTCAGGCATCCGTGCATGTCACACGGGTGGCGACACCGTGGTGCCGACAGGTGACCCCTCCCTCGGAGCTCAGCTCACATTGACCCCACCGCCGGCCATGCACCCAGGGGCGCTGCCAGGGGACCCCTGCTTTCCATCCGAGAGCCCGGAAGCTTGGCAGAAACAGTGGCCCATGAGCCAAGAGGCCACACTTTCAGAACGAGGGGCCAAGTGGCGACTCCGCCAGGAGCTGGCTGCCCAAGCTTGGAGCTCGGAGCCAGCCTTACCAGGGCCTACGCCTCCTGCCTCCTGGGTGGCCAGAACGGAGCCCCGCCCACTGGCCACACCCCACCCACAAGCCCCGCCCTGGCCACACCCTCTACTGCCCTGGCCCTGCCCATCCACAGACAGCCCGGGCTCCACTGGGCCCCCCACGGGCCAGGGCCCCGCGGGCTGATGGTGCCATCTGCCACACCAGACTCCCAGCCACCGTGCCAGCCCACACCCCGACCTTGATCATGGGAGCGAGGTCTGGATCAGCACGTGCCCGAGGAGCGGCGCCCTGCCGGCTGCCTGGCAGTTCTCCTGGAGCGTGGACAGGAGTCCTGGGGCTGCTGACCATCTGACCCTCGCTGCCAAGGTGGGGGGAGAAGGTATCAGGGTTCTCCGAGCTTCACCTGCTCCCGAGCACTCCCCGGGCCCTCCCGGGGCCAGGACAGGTGCCTGGCACATTGCCCACCCCGGAGAGAATGAGCGGCAGCTGCAGCCTGTGGGGGTGCGTGGCCAGGCACCGGCCGCTGTTCCTGCCCCACGTCCCAGACCTGCCCTCGCCTCATGCTCCCCCTGCCTGCGGGGGGTCAAGCCGAGGGGAGGCAGAGGATGGGGTGGAGGTGGGTCCAGCCTGCGAAAGGGGAGGGTGTGCCAGGGCACAGGGCCAGCCGGCCGGGCGGAGCCACAAGGTGGGGCAGCAGTGGGAGGGGGCGGAGGGGCCTGGGGCGGGGCGAGGTGCCCAGCCCGTGACACCAGGAGAGTGTGGCAAGGGACGCTGGCTGGGGCAGGACTGGTGTCCCCTTACTGCTGGAGGCACCCTCGCCGGGCCAGGCCCAGCCGCCGCCCCTGGCCGCCCTGCGGGGCTCGGAACTGGAGCGCACCCGGGACCCACGCTGGGTGCCAGGCCGTGCTCGGCCCCCTGATTAGTTAGTTGGCTGCTGGGCCTGAATCCTGAAGCGTCGGACGAGGCAGAATCAGCCGCCAACCCGCCGAGTCCCAGACGCCGCCGGTGGCGCAGAGACGCACGCGCTTGTCTGGGTCACGGGGCTGGTGCGTGGAGGCCCGGCGGGGGTGGGGGGGGCGGCGTGCGCAGGTCCCTCTGACCCTGGCATCGTGCAGCTCTCCCTGGCCGGGCCGTGTCTCCCGCTCTCTCCACTCAGCTTGGGCCCGGCATCCCTTGGGCCCCTCGCTGTCCTTGCCACCCACCCCACCCCCCGGTCACCTGGCCACGCTCCCTCCAGAACAATCAGGTCGCAGTTTGGACCCTGCTTCTCTGTGTCCGGCAGACGTGCACGAGCGCCTGTGTGTCCGTCCGCTTCCCGGGCCGGGGAGGGGGCGAGGCCCACGCCATGCACCCTGCTCTGCCCCGAGGGCCGCCCGCTGCACCCCCAGAGACGCCAGGACCCCCCTCGCTCGCGCCTCAGATGCTTTTCCCGCCGCCGGCAGGAAGAGCTCTCGCACAGCACGGTGTGACTGTCAGAATCACGGCTCACGCAGCCGGGCGGGCAGCCGGGCGAGCCCCAGCACGCAGGCGGACAGGCAGGGAGTGGGAACCACGGGAGGCCGGGGGACGGGGGGACACGGCGTCATCCACAGGACGTCCGGGAGACCGGGACAGGGCACGCGAGGCGGTTCTCAGGGGGCTGACAGCTCCCCCATCCCCGCCCAGATCATAATTACGCCTTCTGTGGTTTCAGCTACGAGCTGTCAACTGCAGCGTGGAAAAACGAAACGGAAGCTTCTGGAAATGAACCATGCACGTGTAAGCTGCACAGCGTTCTGAGTGGTGTGACGGCATCTCCCGCGGCCCCGCTCTGTCCCCCCAGGACGTGACTCACGCCGCTGCCCGGCGCCCCCGCCCCGTCCGAGCCCCCACCCCGTCTGAGCCCCCGCCCAGCAGTCACTCAGCCAACCCCGTGATCCGACCGGCTGTCACGGTGTCACGGCGCGTGTGTCCAAGTGACCCTCATTTCACTGAACGACGCCACCTTCTCGTCACCTTTACTACCGTGTGTTGCTACGATCGACTGTTTTGTTATTGGTTACGGTCGTGAATCTCTCACTGTGTCTCGTTCATAAGGGAAGCTTCGTCACGGGCGCTCACGTGTAGGAAAACCCTGTACGTGTACGTGTACGTGTAGGAACGGGTACCACTGCGGTCTCAGGCGTCGGCTGGGAGTCCTGGAACGCATGCCCCGTGGATAACGGGGAGCTGCTAGAGTTTTGGAGCCAGCGCTGCTTCAGAACAGCGAACACTGTGAATGACAGGACCCACACGCACACCCCACGCTGGGGCATTTCAGGGCATCTGGGAAGAGCCAGGTCTGATGAAATTCCCACGAGGCTCTGAGAGGGTCCCCCAAGCGGCACCTCCACCGGGGGGAGCCCCGGACGGCGCCCCGAGCTCTTGCCGCAGCCAGCCCGGCGGGACGAGACGGAGGCTGCGGCTTTATCACGTGGGGGGATTTATTCTGAACCTGGACTTCTCCAGGGCCGTTCACGGGGGACCCCGCCCCGAGTGGGGCGCAGAGGACCACGTAGGAACCAGGAGGGCACTTCAGTGATGGCTGAAGGGGACGGGGTTCTTTCCCCACGAGAATCACACAAGGGCAGCCAGGGACTCTGTCTCCAGGAGAGACAGAAACTTCGTGAGAGAAACGTGGCCGCCTTCTCCGCTCGGCCTGGACCCCGCGGCGTTAATGGACCGGCCGGGAGCGGGGGGGACAAGAGGCCGCTGGCCTGTGCTGCGGGGAAGACCCTCCTTCCCACGGCGTGTCACGAGGCTCCGAGTCCCAGCTGTGGCCCTGGGACGGGGCCACCGTTTCTGTTTCGATGGCCACGCAGGGCCCTCTGCTGGCTTTGCACTTTGCATCCGCTATATCGACGGAAGCAGGAGAACTTAAACATGGGGTGCACACAGCCGAGGGCCCACGGAGTCCGTCTAACACGCGCCCGACGCAGGGGGAGCTGGAGGGGCCCTTGTAAGGCAGGCAGGCAGCAGAACGGGGGTGTGAGGGGGGCGCGGTGCGGGCTGCGAGAGCCCCCCACTTGACGGCAGAGACTGGGCGATGCTTCACGTCGTCAAATTAAGAAATGAGGACTAGGGAGGGAACCCCTGGCAGAACAAAGTGACAGCGGCTCCCCTGCCCGGTGGGGTCCCGTGACCAAGGCCAGGCGAGGCGGAAAGAGAACCCTTTCCTTCCGTTCCAAGCCCGAGCTTGCGGTTTGGTTAAATTAATCAAAGTCTGGGAAGAGAGGCTGGATGAGGAACATGAGCCCTGGGCAGCCAGGTGTTGGGGTACGGAAGGTGTGGATGAGAGCGGAGGGGTCGACCTGGGGGAGCAGCGGGAGGAGGGGGACGGGGCAGGAGCCCTCAGACCCTAAGATGGGGTCACCGAGGGCGGGGAGGAGGAAAGGTGGGCAACAGGGGGGCGGGCGCCAGCTCTCCCCTTGGGCACTGGCTGTGCTGTGCATCGTGCTAGAGAGAACATGGAGAAGAGCAGTTTGGGGGGGCTGTAAGGGGTTTGGATCGGGGCGCGTTCCTGGAGCTCTGACTTGTCCAGATGGAGCCACATGGGCTGGCACACAGTCACGCGGGACGGTGGGACAGAAGCACGGGTTCACGCAGTTACGGGGACGTCTTACTTGGCCTGTGCCCGAGAGACACTGCCCCTGCCCCTGACGTAAAGCTGGCCTGTCCCTGCCCGGCCGAGAGACCAGCACTAACCATGGAGACGAGCCTCTGCTTTATCTGTTAACCTCGCTGTCACCACTGGCTGAGAAGACTTTAATCTAACCGAAGTCAGAGGCAGCGCTCACCTTGTTTACCCCCAGAACCTCAGCCCCCAAAAAGTCGGGCTTTGATGAATTTTGGTTAAGTCGATGTAGATAAGTAGATGACTTAAGTGGATGAGTGGCTGGATGGATGGAGGGATGAGGGGCGGGTGGATGGATCGGCAGGCGGGTGAGTGACGGGTAGATGGACGGATAGTTGGATGAATGGATGGATGGATGGATGGATGGATGGACAGACGGATGGTGGATGAACGGATGGATGGATGGGTGATGGGTGGATGGATGGATGGATGGATGGATGGACGAATGGACGGACGGATGGTGAATGGATGCATGGGTGGATGGACAGATGGATGGATGATGGATGGACGGATGGACAGACGGATGGTGGATGGACGGATGGATGAATGGATGGATGGGTGGATGGATGGACGGATGGATGGATGGATGGACGGACGGACGGATGGATGGATGGATGGATGGATGAATGAGTGGATGGATGGATGGATGGATGGATGGATGGACAGACAGATGGACGGATGGTGGATGGACGGATGGATGGATGGACAGGTGGATGGATGATGAATGCATGGATGGACGAATGGATGGATGGACGGACGGATGGTGGATGGACGGATGAATGGATGAATGGATGGATGGGTGGATGGACAGATGAATAGATAATGAATGCATGGATGGATGGATGGACGGACGGATGGATGGATGGATGGATGGATGGACAGATGGATGGACAGATGGATGGACGGATGGACAGGTACATGGATACGATGCCGGGTGGATGAGGGGTATCTGGGTGGGCGAGTAGACGAGCAGGTGGAAGAATCGGTGGGTGCAGGAATCGATGGGTGTGGGCAGAGGGGTGAGTGGACGTGTGGGTGGATCACGGGGTAGACGTCGGGCCGGCTGAAGGCAGAGATGGTGGGCGAATGGGTGGGCGAGTCTGTCCAGCCACCCCGGGGTCTCCACTGTCCGTCCCAGGTAGAGTCCTGGACGCCCCAGCTCGTGAAGCTGGGGGTCGGAGTTGAGGGGAGCGGGAACCTGAGAGTCCATCGCTACGCTGAGGAGTGTTTTAAACGCCACCAACGTCTCCCTAAGGCCCTGTGCGCCATGGCCCCGGGCTCCTGCCACCCGGCCTGGGTCACATGCCCGCCCCTCCCGGCCTGCCTGTGCTGGGTAGACGTGAGGATACTGCGCAGGACGCGGCCGGGGCAGCTGGACACACATATCCAGCAACACACGGGCGTGTCCTGGCCAGTCCACCTTCCGGCTGAGCCCCCGTGTGGAGCTTTGGACACAAAGCGGGCAGGAATGGGAGAGACACCTCCCGGCTGATTCAGAGGCTGTCTGGGTTGGGTCTGGCTTCCTCTGGCGGGTTGTCTAATTACATTCGCATTTCAGGGGGGCGTCCTCAGCCCAGAGAGCAGGCGCTGCCTGCAGACCTGAGTCTCATTAGGCCGTTTCCACGTGGATTCTGGAGCGGGCTGATGAACTGCTGGCTGGTGCACGCCCCCCCCATGGTAGCACACCACCCCCCCCGATGCCTCCCGCCCGCTCACTCAGAGCAGCCGGCCGTCAGCCGCTCACGCCGGTACCCGTAGTCGCCTGGGTTACCGTGGCGTGTGGCACCCACAGGCTCAGTCGCCTCCTGCCTGCCATCGCCTCCGCCAAGCTCACAGTCTGCATAAGGTCAGTTCCGGGGTGCGGCGGGCCCCACAGGCTGACCCCTGCACGCGGTCCTGCACTGCTCACCGAGGCAACGTCGCTGACCGATGGCGTGGCCGAGCGCCCGGCCTTCGGTGTGGACACCTCCCTCCCCTGCTTTGGCGTCCGCCTCCTGGGCAGAAAATGGCACCGATTCCCAAGGTCGCCGGGACGGCTGGCGGCCAGCGGCACCTGATTGACACGCAGTGACAGGAAGTCAGCACATAGTGTGACCACGACTCTCACTTCGTCCGTGTCACACCGGGTCGCAGGATGCCATGGCTGGCCGGATGCCCTCACCGGGGGAGCCAGGGCTGACCCCCGAGCTCCAGGCAAGGCCCAGGCGTCCACCACGCACCCAGGAGCCACGACCGGCTGCGTGTGGCCGAGTGTCCCCGCCCTCTGCGGCCCCAGGTCCGGGCGCCACGCAGGCGGTCAGCACACACGGTGCAGACCGGCAGGGACCTCAAATGTCACCTGCTCCGACCTTCCGTGACGTTCCGGAGGGAGAACGCCTCGCTGGGGAACGCCCCTGATGGTGGGTGGCGGCTCACTGCCCCTCAGACAGCCCTGTGCTGTCACTGACCAGCAGCCGCAGCCCCACTGCCGGCTGGGCTGTGGCCTGCGTCCCCTGTCACCTCTGGGTCTGCCCCAGACACGTGACGTGTGACCCACCCTGGCCTGTGGCCTTCTGTTCTCCGGGCTCAGTCCGGTCAGGCCCCTCGACCCCTGCCCCACGCGGAAGCAGCCTGCACGGGGAGGTTCCCGTGTCACACGCTGAGCGTGTGTGCACGCCCACCCCACACACACGCGGCCCCCAGAGTGGGAACAGCTCTGCGAAGCCACGGCCTGCGGGCGGGCCACCCCGGACCCTTCCCACTCTCAGGGGCCCCCTTACCCGAAGCCCCCCACCCGGCCTGGGTAGCCCTCAGGTGACCCTGGCCGCAGCCCTCAGGTGTCCCCTCCTTGTCAGAACGGAAGCTGGGTGTGAGGGGCGCTGACCATGGCCGTGGCCGTGAGCCCGAGTCCGCTGTGACGGGCGGCCACAGGAGAGCCACCCTCAGCGTGGCTCCCGGATCCACTAACCTCCCAGCACCCTCTGTGGGCTGTGCTGGTGGCCAGGCCATGCCACGGCGTGGCCGTTCAGGGCCTGACAGTGGGTGATCTTAGCGAGATCAGGGTGGTCCGCAAAGCCCCCGGGGGATGGGCCCCAGCGCCCCAGCTGGGCACGGGATGCCTGCCCTCACACACCTCGTCCCTGGGAGAGACAGGCGGTCAGACAGGGAGCAAACCCCTAGGCACGCACCCCAAAGAGCCACGATGCTCGCCCCCCCAACGCCCATGGCACAGCGCTCACAGCAGCTCGCGTGTCCGTCGACGGATCACGGGGCGGAACCAGACGGGGTCGGCGCAGACATGGAAGGACACTCAGCCTTCAAACGGGGGGAGGAGCTGCCACCCGCCACGCCACGGACGGACCCGAGGACACCGCGCCGAGTGCAGTGAGCCAGACGCTGACGGACAGATCCGCGTGACCCTCCTCGGTGGGGTCGCTGGGGAGCCAGGTTCACAGACACGGGAAGTAGGTGGCGGGGGAGGCGGGGGCCCGGGAACGGGGGAGGGGAAGGGGGAGGGGACAGAGCGTCAGTTTGGGAAAACGGAGAAGTCCTGGAGATGGAGGTGGTGACGGCCGCACCACCATGTGACGGAGCCCCATGCCACGGAGCCGTGCGCTTGAAGAGTGTTCAGGTGACAAACTGTGCTGTGTGCTTTTCGCCACAATAAAAAAACTGGGGTGATGAGCCCCGAACACAGTCTCAGAGGAGAAGGCAGACACAAGAGGTCACTCTGTGTGACTCCGCTGACATGGGACGTCTGGGGAGGTGCCAGCTGGGTGCGGGGAGGTGGGCGTGGCTGCGCACGGGTGTGGGGTCTCCCCCTGGGGCGACGAAGGCATTTTGGAACGCGGCAGAGGTGGCGGCTGCACCATGCCGTACTGAGTGTGCCACGGAGCTGCGCACTTTCAGATGCCAACTGAGGGTTATGTGACCCTTAACTCGGGAAAGCAAACCAGCACACGAGACCAGGCGGCGAGCGCGTCTGGAGACCGTGCTGGGGTGGGGTGGGCCCTGGGCGCAGTGTCTGGGTCCCCCCCCTTCCCGCCAGCTGGGACCTCTCTGGGGGAGACGGGGCTGGCGGGATTCTCAGAGGGGGCCCCATGGATGCCCGTTCAGCGGGCAGAGAGCAGGACCCTCACGTGCAGCCAGACACACGTCCTCTGTGTCACAGGCTGAGTGTCAGCGAGCTCACACTCTACGCCCCTGTCCCGGGTGGGGGACGGGTTTCCACGCACCTGCGGCCCCCACGGAGAGAGACCTGCGTTTGTGACAGAGGCGAGGGGACAGATCACCCTCAGGCGTAGGGACGACACGATCGGGAGGGGATGACGCGAAAACAGGGACGCTGGCCAGAGCTGCCTGTCATTCCCGGGAGCCACCACTCTGGAGTAGGGCGCGGCCCCCCGCCCAGCGTGACCCAGCCCGCCTGCGCCTCCCGGTGCTCGAAGGAAGAGACGCACGGGACCCCAGGACGCGTCCCCACCCTCCCAGCAGGGCTCCCGTGGGAAAACTCAGACGCGGCCCAGGAGGTGCGCGGCGTGGGGTGCCGGGCCCTGCGGGGACCCGCCGCCCCTCCCGGAAGCAGCCAGAAGGAAGCCGCCTGTCAAGGGGAGTCAGCCTCTTGTCTCCCCGGCAGGAAGGAGCATGGAAAACGCAGATGAGGCTCCAACCCCGAGCCTCAGGGTCCTAATATTCCTGGGGGGGCGGGGGGCGCTGCCTTCATGCTGCCTCAGAGCCCGGGGGACCAAGGCCGAGGGCTGCCATCTCAAACAGCGCCAGGCCCTCCTGGGCCACCCCGCAGCACACGGCAGCCCGACCCCCAGCTGCAGGCGGCGTGGAGACCACCCCCCACCCGGCCCCAGTTCTCCGGCCCATGAGCAGGGGGTCGTGGGGGACACGCAGGGGGAAGCCAGGCAGGGGGTTGGAGCGCGCCATGCGGGGTGGCCCGGAGCCGCGGCAGCACCCCCCTGCACCTGCGGCCGGGGGGCGGGGCCGAGAAAGCAGGACGTCTTACCTGGAGGCATCGAAGCTGTCGTAGGAGCCGACCGTGTAGTGCCGGAAGAGCTTCTTGCTGCGGTCCGCACGGGTGTCTGCGCGGGGAGAGAAGAGAGACAGCGCTTAGAGAAGTCACCGTCCCCAACGCCGGGGCCGCGCGAGGCTGGCCGGGCCTCTCGTCCCTGCGACCGACGAGGCCTGAGACCCGCCCTCCTGGGGGACAATCTGGGAGGAAGACGAGACCTGGGCCTGGGGGGCCCGACTCTGCAAAACTCGGGGAGCCCATGTGAACCCCAAGGCTGACTCCTGAAGAGTCCTGGGGTGCTCAGCTCACAGGGGACACTCTGCAAAGAAGACAGGGCCGTGCGAGGTCACGTTCTCGCTGGGGCGGCAGCGGCCTGCTCGGCCCGTGGGTCCCGAGCCACAGTCTCGAGCCCTGCTGCTGAGGCCTGCAGCGAACCCGAGAACCACAGATGACTGACTGCCTCTGGCGGAAAAACGTTTACTGTTATTTACAGTTGCTTTCTCCTAAAAAAAAGGAAAAAATAAAAAAACCCAACCCCTCCAGCAAACAAGCACGATTAACGTTCCTGGTTAGGTTCTCTGCCTCCTTACGCATCAGATTGAGTCGTAAATTTCACGGGAATCTGGACGATGCAGTCAGATGTGACAGACAGCTCGGGGCTGCGGGGGGAAACCCCCGTGACACAGACAGGACAGGCTGCGATGTACTGTTTGCATGTGTCCCCTGCCCCCCGGGGAAAGCTCCCAGACAATGTCCTTCCTACACCCCGGGAAAAATACGGAGAAATGACGGACCGGCTTCGGGACAAATGGCCAGAAGTCTCATGCAAGGCCCTGGGACCCCTCTGCTGTCGGTCTCCTCGATCCCACGTTCCACGGCAAACGTCGCTTTGCTCGGTGCCCGAAACACACGCTTTCAGTGGACACCAAACACACACCGAAGTGGACGCACGTCGGGGCACCGAGAGGGGTCAGTGGAACACCCTTTGGCCGCTTTTATGCCCAGAGGTGGCTGGCTCAGCAAACACACATGCTCCCTTTTGTATGCCGTGTGGAGTGGCCTTTGGCAGGTGTGGGGTTCAGCCTAGGACTACATTTCCCAGCTGCCCTTGCACCCAGGCACGGTCATGTGACCATTCCCCACCAATGAAATGTGAGCGCATCCCGTTGCAAGGCGGGGGTCCCTTCCAGGCTCAGCTTCTATGGAAGCCCGGGTGCCCTCCCTATCCTTTCTTTCTGCTTCTCCCGGCTCTAAGCTGGGGCTCCCGGGCCCAACAGCTTGGTGGGATCCCCTAGGATCCGGAAGAAGCCTGGTCTCTGTGCACTAGTAAGGATCACAGGTCCGTGGCATTATGCTGCCCTCCAGGGGTTCACTCCTTACAGCAGCTAACGCAGCCTGACTGCCACCGGCTGGGGTCCCCGTGGCTCAGCTCCCACCTGCCTGTCCACGCCTTTCCCGCCACTCTCCCCGGGGCTCGGACAATTCCCCGAATGGTGACAGCGTCGTCACCTCTGTCATCGCTGCCGGTCACCGTGTCCCAGGCCCTGTTCTAAGCATCGGCTCCGTGGACACTCACGGCCTCTGGGGGGAGCACGCCGCTCTGCAGGCCTGGCCGCGCACGGCCAGGGCAGCCCCTCTGCCTTCTGCCCCCTTTCACGCCCCGCTCTGCAGCCCCACTCAGGACCCTGGGTGCCCACCCCGGGGGGCTGGCCCCTCTACGTCCGTGTCTCTGCTGACCGCCACTGTCTTCGTCCTCACCAACGTTTACCGAGTCCTTCCCCTGGGCCACGATGTGTGGCCATCTGGGCTCATCCGCTCTCTGGCCGCAGCAGCCCAGTGAGAGAGGTGGGACAACTGTTCCCATGTTATGGACGGTGACGGAAAGCACGGCAAAAGCCAGGATGAGGACTTCGAGCAGCAGACAGCGCCTTCACGCAGGTTCAGAGCCACCGCAGCACATGGGCCGACCCCCAGGGAGGCTCCGAGGCCCCATTCTCCATGGTGCTTAGAAGCGGGGACCAGACCGGCCTTATTTCTCCGTATCGGCCCCAGCACGTGGCTCCTGCCGCACGCCCCGTATAAATGCACGCTGACCTAACCTATCCGCCGTGCAGTCAGCAAATAAACACGCACCACACACCGTCAGCGCGGCCTCAGAACACGGGGCCCCCGCCAGGCCGCGCCCCGGTCCTGCCGAGCCGCACGCCCCTGGTTCCCTGCGCCCGGCACCCCGATCGGATGAGCCCAGATGTTTGCGACCCCCTCCCGCTTCCCCCTGGCGTCCTGCACCGTGTGTATGTTCAGTGCCAGTTATCATTTACCAAGCCCGGCTGGGAGCCAGGCCCTGTGGCCCAAATGCAGATTACAGGGAGACTGAGAAGGGTGTGCCTCAGCTCCGCCCTCTGGGGGCGGGGCGAGGATGGGGTGAGGATGGGGGCGAGGGTGCTGGCCACCCTTCCCTGGGAGAGAGAGAGGACACGTGGGCCAGGCCGGGCCAGCACTGGGACGTCCTCGTGGGGCCACGTCAGTGCCAGGCCCTGGAGGGGCAGGTGGGTCTACACCTCTCTGCGGGGTTAAGCAGAGCAGCTCACGAAGGGCCACGGGGCCTGGCTACTCGGTGTTATTCTTACTCTTAACGGCATCTGTTGCTTCCGCTCCGTGTGGCAGCTTTGTGCTGGTTGTCTAGGGAACCGCCGGGCGCCCAGAGCTGATTGGTGCGGGGCCCCGGCTGGGGTCGGAGGTCCCTGGTTCTAGGAGCAGAGCATGTGCAGTGAACGTGTGTGTGCATGTGCGCGTGTGAGTGCGCACACGTATGTTTACCAGGCCCCCCAAAAAAATATTTCAGAAAGGGAGCTGCTTCCGGGCGAGGTCGGCTGGCTGGTGGTTCTGACTTGGGACTTAATAGACCAAGACAGTTTTGCACAAGGAGGGCCAGGGTGTGACCAACACGAGACCCCTGCGTCTCAGAAAGCACATTGAACGATAAAGTTATTTATTGAGGAAGGGGCTTCTGGGGGTCCTATCAGCTCCGACCACTTTGTGAAAAACTCCCACGGCACAGGCCCTCTGTGTCCTCTGGCTCTCCGTGTCCACACTTCTGCTGTGGGACGTGGTCCTAAGTGACAGAGAAGAGGTCCTGAGGGACACTATCACGTCGGCCTCACCATCATCGCTGTTGCCACTATAACCACCACCACCATCATCGTCACCATCATCATCACCATCATCACCACCATCACCATTATCATCACCATCATCACCATCACCATTATCACCACCATCACCATCACCATCACCATCACCATCACCATCACCATACCATCACCATCATCGTTACATCACCATCGTCATCACCATCAAGGGTCGCACAGCCCACAAGTGCCCGTGTGGGCCTCTGACCCCAGACTCTGAGCCTCCACCAGGGGATGCCCACCGGGGGCTACACCTGCTCTGTGTGTTTCGCCTGCGGGAGCCCAGCACTGTCGCTGTCCCTGGTCCACAGCTGAGGCTCAGAGAGGTCGAGTGAGCTGTCTTAAGTTCACGCAGCCGGGACGTGGCAAAGCCACTGCACAGCACAGTCTCAGGGGTCACCGTCCACTCTGGGTATCAGGTGGCCTCCTCACCCTTGCCATGTCCTGTGGACCTGGCCTCGCCTGGCCTCGGTGCCTGACCGGGGAACGGAGCGGGTGGCCAGACAGATCTTGGGGCCCATACCCCATTGTGGGGTGTGAGATGAGCAGCCCCTGCAGCCCCCGCCCCCTCCCCTTTATAACTGGGCGGGGGTGGGGCCTGGGTCCGGGCGCACGTGTCACTGCTGTGCCCAGCTTGGCACCGATGACAGGAACGGCCCCCGCGCTGCGTCTCTGGCTCTGCCCTGCCCTTGCCCAGCCCCGGAGCCGAAGGGCAAAAGGAGACACCATGCGCCCAACGGGGACCGAGAAGGCTACTGCGCCACTGTCACGGCCCTCCCAGAATGCCTCTGTCCTACGGAACTGTGCTCAAGTGGGGCTCGTCCTTAAAACCCCACAGTTCCAGGGCCTGCCGAGGGCAGACGCTGGGCTCCTGCCGCCCGTCTCAGCACCAGGCAAAGGGACAGGGGTCGCGTCTTCGAGGTCCAAGGTCCCCCGTGGCACAGACCTAGGGCGATGGGCCTTGGGGGCGTCTGTGGGGCGTCTGTGGGGCAGGGAACCTGCTTCCACCGGCAGCTGTCTGCCATTCTGACGGGTCTGTGAGCACACACACGCGGAAAGGCTGCAGGCAGCCTCATGTACGCCAAGCCCGTCCCACCTCAGGGTCCCGGCTGAGGTCGGAGCTCCCAACGAAGACCCTTGGCCCCGCGTCCGGCTCCTCCCCTCACCCCGCGCCATCACCCTCCGTCCTCCACCTGCGTGACGCGACTGGCCGGCCACAGCCTTTCTAGTCCCTGTGGAGAAGGCCTTGTCACTGGGGGGACCGACGCTTTCCCGGTCCCGTCCCCCACCCCCACCCTCCATCCCCCAGCCCTGGGCTCCAGTGGTCGTTGTCATGGGAGCCTGGGGGGCCATCTCTCAGAAGGGCACGTGACCCCAGCTGGGACAATGACGTCCTGTCCTGTCCTGTCCGGGGATTCCAGCTCCTGAGGCCGCTGTGAGGGGCCGGGCTGCCTGAGAGTGACCTGCAGGAGGACAGCAGAGCAGCTGGGGAAGGGGGAGGGCGCAGGGGAGAGAGAGCACCGCAGACAGTGACGGCCCCCAGGACACGGTGGCACTCCCGCTGGCATCCAGCCTGAGTTTCCAGTTAAACCACCAAACACCTTCCCTTTTGGGCTCAGGACAATGTAGCTCCCCTGGGTTATACAGCACGAAGATGACACTGCGATTTGCTTCATCCCTTGTGACACGGTGCCCGCGGGCCAGCACCCAGCCGCAAGGCTGTGGCTCACACACGGATGGCGTGTGCTGCCTGCATTCTGGAGGGGACCTTCCAACACACGTGTGAGGCTGTGGCCCAGGCGGGTGCAGGCACCGTGCCAGACGCTGGACCCCGTCACTAGTGAGGGGCACTTGGCCCACGTGGGACCCGCTGGCCTTTTCCTGAGGTGTGGACGCTGAGGACGGCGGTCGTGGCTTTGTTATGGAGTATGAGGGCCACGGACGTGGGCTGTGATCAGTTAGCGACTGTCACATCACACCACAGAGAGTGCACTGAGTGACACGGGGGACACGTGGCTGAGACCTGGGGGTGGGGACGGACGGGCATGGGAGGCTCGATGCCAAGATCTCGGCTGTGGTGGTCACTGAGACGACTCGCCCAGTATTTCTGGGGTCCTTCCCCCGAGCAGGTGATCAGAGGGATCCTCGAATAATTTAGTTTTGGACGACGAGTTTTGAGAGAAAGTGACGTGTCACCTCCTGGACGGATGGCACATTGAATGCCCAGTGCCAGAGTCCCCCCCCCGCCACATGCTTTGTTTGCCCTTGGGTGTGGCAACCACAACGCTGGTGACCGCTCCATCGCTGTGGGTCCCCGAGAGAGCCCCTGGGACACAAGACGTGAGGCCCCAGGAGAAACAGATCTCAGCGGACTTAAAACACTGCGGCCGGGGTGGCGCGTGCTCGTCCCCGCAGCTTCTCCTCGCTGAGGCTGACCGGTGCGGGCCACGCACGGCCTTCTCCGCCTCGTGAGCCAGGCACACCACGTTCTCTCAAGCCCGACAGGGCTGGGCCGCTGTCACCGGTGACCAACCGAGTTCCGCCCAGCATAGCAGGAAAGACCAGACGAAACCCGGGGCAGAGGCCGCGTCTGCCCGCGGGTCCGGGAGAAGCCCCACGTCCCTGGCAGGAAGTGGGCAACCACGCAACGGGCAACAGGACGTGCCCGCTGGACACGGACGGACCGCGTCACAGCGGCACGCACCTCACGTGCGCCGCAGAGGGAGGCCTCTCCGCGTACGACGAGGGGGGCAGATAAACGGCCCAACCGAGAGAGAACCATTCACTCGTCTGTCTCCTTAACCACGCAGCAGCATCTCATAGGCGAGGACGAAGTGTTCTGCAGCCAGCCCACCCCCCTCGGCTGGTGCCGGGCCCTGGGCTTCTTCGGCAGGTACTCGGGAGTGCCTGGGTCGCACACAGCTTGCAGGCCGGCAGTCACCCTCACCCTAGTCTAAATGAGCGGCCAGCGTCTCCTGCCTGGACCGGTGCAGTAGCCTCTCATCTCCCTGCTTTCACGTTTGTCCCTCCCCTTGCCCACCAACTCGTCCCAGTAAAAAACCTGAATGAGGTGATGCCTCTTTGCCACTTAACATCTTCCAGGCTTCCCGGGGGGAGTGTGACACATCCCAGTGCCCTCTGATGACACCGGCCTGACACCATGTGGCCCCGCCTGCCTCTGCACCCTCACCACCTCCCTCCACCCCGCTTTGGTCAGTCTGTGGCCACCATCTCAGCCTCCTTCTGCTCCCTTAAACACGACAAGCTCATCCCCCCCCCCCCTGAGGCCTTTGCACTTGCTCCATTCCTTCTGGAACATTCTTTTTCTATCTCGGGTTTTCCTGCACGGCTGGGTCCTCAGCCCCCGGGACACCGCCCGGAGCACAGTAGGTGCGCAGTGACTATGGAGCAACCGGGGGACGGGATGAAACCCTCCGCCCCCTTCCATGCTGGCAGCTTCGCGTCCTTGGGTCTGACTGTGACAATCTGAGGACACGATGTAGCAGAGAGCGGTGACATTTGCGGCTCCCGGGGACAGCTCAGGAGCAGGAGCCGCCTGCCCTGCCCACCGAGAAACACGAGCTCTGGTCCTGCCCTCAGCGGGGACCCCGGCGGTGACCCCGCCTCCCCGGCTCTCACCTTCCCAACTACAAACCAATAGGTGGGTGAAATGACCCCGGAAGGTCACTGGTTCCTCGACAGGACAGGACAGGACGGGGGGCGGAGCCCGCTGCCCGGGAGAGGGCCACGCGCTTACGCGGTGCCCCCCAAAAGGCTTTCTCGGGGGACGACCTAGAAAAATCGACACCCCGAAACCGTTCCGAACGTCGCTCGCGACCGCGGAAGGGAGTGACAGATTGCAACGCCCGGCTCCAGGCTGTCGGCGTTTAAAATAGCCCCTCACGCAGGGGGCCCCGTGCGGCCGGGCGGGGGAGCCGGGACGGGGCGCCCGGGGCGACCCCGATGGCCTCGGGTCCCTGAGGGTGACTTTTCTGGAGGAGGAAAGAAAATGAGCAGAGGAATTATCTCCAAGAAACTAATTGAGACTCGAAAGGCCAAAAAGTCATACCCCAGAGTGGGGGGGAGGGAGGAAAGGAGGTGGTCTGCGGGGCCACCAAGGCAGGAGGGAGGCCACACGTGGGGGCCCCCGAGCCTGAGCCGGGTCCGCGTGGGACAGTCCCCTTGCTCACGAGATGCCCGTGGATGGGAGAGAGGCAGGGATGAAGGACCAGCCAGACGTGAGGGTGAGGCACTTGCCACCCGCGTGGCCCGGCAGAAAACCACCTCGCCAAGCTTTCGTGTCCTCGTCTGTGACACGTGACTTGAGACCAGCGGCAGGACCCGCCTTACAGCACCGGGAGGACTGAACGCAGCCACAGGCGTGAGCGGGGCCCTGTCCGGGGGGGGGGGGGGCGGTTGACCGGGTCTGTCTGTCCGCTGCCCTCCAGGAGCCCGCCCTGGTCTCTCCTGCTGAAACCCCATCTTCAAAGTGTCCTTCTGTCCCCCGGGAAGGTTTGCCAGGAGCTCTGTGGGGCCGGGTCAGCAGGGCCGTGGGGCGGGGGTGGTGGCAGAGGTCTCGGGGAGCCTGCGCAGCCAGGGCCCAGGCCTGGCCCGCCACTGCCGCCACGGTCCTCCGCCGGTCACCCCTTGGGGGTGAAGGTCAGGGCCTGACCTCAGAGAACCGCTGGGGGAGGGGCACAGACCCGGTGTGAACGAGGACACTTTATGCTCGTAGCACGGGCCGGCTCGGGTCCCCCGTGTACCCACACATCAGTGGCAGGTCAGTCCTCAGGCACCTTCTGGACGCCCGATACTGGCCTCGCAGGGGTGGGGGCGGGGGGAGGCAAACAGGACCCTGTTCTCGAAACGCACAGACAGGCCTCACACCACCCGACCTGGGGACAGATGTCTTAGTTCCCCCGAACTTAGAGGCCCGAAGCAACAGACACCTCTCACCTCACAGCTGCGCACGCCAGGGCCCCAGCTCGGGCCCTGACCGGTCCCAGGCGGCCCTCACACGGTGGGTGGGCGGGGCTGGTGCCTCCTGGGGACCCCGCAGAGGACCCCACCCGGCTTTCCCGCACGCCTCGCCTCCCGGGCCCGTCCTCCGTCCGCAGAGCCATCCAGGGGTGCGGGGGTCAGTCCTCCAGCCTGTCACTTGGATCTGAACTTCACGCCCCCCCTCCCCCACGTCAGGGCCCCTGGGCCCCCCCCCGGATAACCCAGGACAAATGCCCACCTTCAGGTGAGCGGGCAGCGTCTCTGGTTGCATCTGAGACCGCACTGGTGGCCCTCTGCCAGGTTCTGGGGCTCAGGACGCGGGCGGCTTCGTGGGCGGCCGTCCTGCCACCACCCCCACGGAGACGCCGGCCCTTGGGACAGCACGGCCGGGCAAAGCCACCGAAACCCGCGCCAGTTAAGGAACTGGAAAGCTTGCTTTCAGGTCGGAGACCACACGGGTCAGAGAAGGAGGGTTTTCTAGGGAACGCTCAGCTCTGGGTCAGACTCCGCCGGAATCACGACGAGCCCCAAGGTGGGTGCGCGGCCGGCTCCCCGTCACGCCGTCCCCGCTGTGCTTCGGGGGGGAGTCCCTGGCGGCCCCCCATGACGACCCCTCCTGCCGCGAGCAGACTGGCCTGGCACAGACGACGCCCCACCCCCCAGTCCCCACCGGGGTCTGCAGAGCCAGGCGCCCCTGGGCCACGCTCTCGTCCCCCGACGCGCCCAGGGGGCGAAGCTGGCTAGGTGGCACCAGCGAGCACCCGCGTCGTGGGCTGTTCTCTCCCAGCTGCTCCTCCCCAGAGTGTGCACGCGCGCGGGGTGTGTGTCATCTCTCCTTGTCACCCTCCTTGCCCAGTGTTGGGACAAACGGCCCCGGGCCACACGTCTGGGGGAGGACCCGGTGGCAAGGGGCCGCAGGAGGCTCTCGGAAAGAACCGAGCGCTCTGAATTCCCCCGACGCCGGCACGGCTGTGTGTGTGTGTGTGTGTGTGTGTGTGTGTGCGTGTGCGTGTGCGTGTGTGTGTGCACACACGGAGAACGCCGGCTGCCACCAAAGCCGCGGGGTGCACACACACCCTGCACCGGATCTGCAGACTCGGAGAAGCAGAGGCAAGCGAAGAGGTGCCACCGCCCGTCCCCCGTCCCCCACGCGCCTCCGGAGGGCCAGGCACTCACGGCTCGGCCGTTTTATTCCCCGTCAACCCAGGGTGCTCGGCACACGGCAGGACACACCTGAGAGCGAACGTTAGCCGCTTCCCGAGTTAACGGGGAGCCGCCTTTGCAACGGTCACTTTACAAAGCGACGCAGCCTCCCGGGTACAGCGGTGTCCCCCCCTGTCTCCGGGGCAGCGGGGTCTGGGCGCTGACCAGCCGGGGTCCACCAGCACCAGCTCCGTCTACGCAGCCACAGGAGTGGCAGGCGGGGGGCTCCAGGTGCGACGGTGGTGGGCGGTGGGCGGTGGGCAGCAGGGGGTGGGCGGTGGGTGGTGGGAGGCGGGCATGGGCTGGGCTCAGCAGACGGTCAGAAGGAGCCCTGGTGCTGGGTACGTCGGCCCTGCCACACGCACATGCCATGCGTGGTCTGTGGACACTCGCCGCCCGTCACCAGCATCACAGGTGGCAGGTGGCCCTTGCCACGTGCCACCCAGGGCTCTAAGGGCACCCAGTCCCGCACGGCAAGCAGCATCGTCCTCCTCCCCCCGAACGGACGAGGGACTGAGAGCCGAGACGTTCAGCGGCGACTGGGCTCCAGCCCAGGTGACCGGGTGGGGGTGTGGGGCGCGCGGCCGGGGCCCTGGCCGGCACCGCCTGGCACGCCTGCCCTACGCCGAGAGCCGCCTTCCTTCCGGCACGCTCTGCGTCGGCGGCTCACTCAGCAGCCGCTCCCGAGCCCCTCCTGGTCCCCCACGGAGAGAAACGCCACCTTCCCCGGTTCCGGCCAGCGGCAGCCACGTGACTGGGTCTCGGACAGTGCAGGGGGAGCGGGCGTCCGCTGGGAGGGGCCCCCCTTCCCGAACCAGGCCCCTGCTTTCCCTTCTGGGACGCGGAGCTGGCTCGGCAGCCACCTGCCACCGCGTCAGCGCGGGGACACGGGTCGGGAGGGGAGGCTGGCGTCGGGCCCTGCCGCCCCGCGGGGGGACACGAGCAGAGCCCTCCCTCCGTGTTTAGGTGACGCTTCCAACCGCACAGCCACGGGTCCCCTGGTTCAGTCCCCGACAGCCCCACGGCACAGGCACATAGCGGGGAAACTGAGGCCCAGAGAGGTTAAATGACATTCTCACGCGAAGGGACTGCAGCCCTGGTTGTCCACACCGGGCCGGCTGCTGCGCCCGGAGCACGCCAGGCGGGGCTGGGGAACATGCAGGGCCCCCCCACAGCTCGCGAGGGGCAGAGCCGGGATGCAAACCCCGGCTGTGACTCAAGGTCGCGCCGTGCCCAGGGCATTTCCGAGAGGACGGCTCTGAGAGGCGAGTGGCTCCCCGTAGGGACGCTTTGTGACAGGACACACCGGGAGCACCAGCAAGCACAGGAAGAGCCGGGGGTCACGGGCTTTCCGGCTAAGGACCTTGACACGCAGGGACTGACCCAAGGTCACGCCGTGGCGACCCGCCTCCCGACACTCTGCTCCCGTCGCTGCTCTGCTGCTGCCCACGCCCCTCAGCGGACGCCCCCGCCCGGGGCCCCAGACGCTCACGGGTGTGTGGGGGAGGGGTCTGTAGCCCCGTTTCGCCCCCCTCGCTCCCGCCCTGCTGTTCTCGGGCCAAGCGAGGCGGGGACCCCAGCGCAAGGCTCAGATCATTAGGCTCAGATCGGGCATGGCTTCCTCGTCCCCACCCCCTGAATCAGCAGGACCCGTGAATAAAGCCGACGGCTGTCAATGAGCTGGTTTCTACTCTACGGTAATTAGAATATTAAACACACACACACACACACACACACACACACACACACACACACACACAACGGCCCAGTGGCCGCTGGACGCGTGCCCACGCCGACATGAGCCGTGAGCCGTGAGCCGTGAGCCGGGCTGGCAGTGTCCTCAGAAGTGACAGCGAGCAGGGCAGCTGCTGGACGGCAGAAGGAGTGTCCTGGCCGAGACGACCAACCCCCACCCCCGTCCTAGAACTGTCCTCTTGTCCCTCTCTGCCCAGAGGGGACGCTCGGTGGCCGGGGCAGCCGGCACGTGTCCGAACGCCTCCGACCCCCGCAGCTCAAGGCTGGAGTGACCGTGGCCGAGGAGGGCAGGGGAGGGTCTGGAAAGGACGTGCCCGGCACCGGCCCGCCAGCCGCTGTCCTCTCGGCCGTGCCAGGATGTGTGGGCGGACCCTCACGTCACGGCCCCGGCGAGCTGCCCGCACCCCCCGCCACCCCCGGAGGACGCCTTGTCTCGGGTCCTGCTCCCGGGCGGCCTCTCGCCCCAGCCGGAGCGCCACGCACAGGACGATGAGAGCCAGAGCGTCTGCCTTCAGGACGCCTGTGCTGGGCACGTGTTGTCACCCCCCCACCCCCGCCGCACCCCAGAGCCCCGGTCCCCAAGGTGAAGTGCAATGCCCAAGGGCACGCGAGTGGGAACAGCGGAGCTGGATTTAAACCCAGGAATGGATTGGGGGCGGGAGGGTTCTTTTTAGTTTTTTCGCATCTTTTTTAAGGATGCTGGCAGCTGAGGCTTAGGAAATAGGACAGGCAGAGAGGACTTGTTGAGCTCAAGGACACCGCCCCGGTGTGTGGGAGGACAGCGAGGCGGCTCGGCTCGGGAGCCGGCACCGAGGTCTGGGGCCGGCCAGCACGAGGGCGCAGCGTCTAGGGGCTCACCCCCAGGAGGACCAGGGCAGGTGGCGGGCCGGGCCGGGAGGATCCTGTCACGTCAGTAGACCACATGAGGACCCCCCTGGCGGTGACCCGACCACGGTGCTGGCCCCTCGGGCGCTCGCTCCCTGCCACCCAGCACTGCCACATGGCACACCGACACCGGGGCTGGCCTGGGAGGGTGAGACTGGGGGTAGCAGTCACCGGAGTCTCAAGTCACTGGAGTCTCAGCAATCCACCGCTCAGTCTCCCGTCGCACCCCAAAGTGACACCTGGGAGGGGGCCTTCGTGGAGAGGCACCTTAGCTGACTAGGTCGCCGGAGCCCCCCGCACCCTGCACCCCAGCCCGCCCGCCAGCCCGCCCGCCAGCCGTCTCCTGCTCCCTCTGCGTCTGCGAGTGACAGGGAGCCGTCAGTGACAGCCCACCACAGAAGTTGAATAAAGCAGCGCCATCTGAGACACAGATGGGCCTCCCTGCCTTAACCGCTGCGATGCCGGCAGCTCACGGGCCGTCCGACCGGGAACGGAACGGCCACCGGCCCGCGGTGCGTGCGTGCTCCCTCTGGAGGAGCGCAGGCTGGGCCGGTCTGGGGGGGCCGCACCCCGGCCCACCGGGTGGGAGAACACACACACACACACACACGGGACCCCCGAGAGCCCACCCGTGCCAGGCGCAGCAGCCCGCCGTGCACGAGCCCCCTCCTCCCCCCACCTCCCCCCGCCGAGCGGGGCCACGGAGCTTACTGGCAACAGATGCTCGAGTGCGCCTTAAAAAGCCCGCCGGCCGCCCGAGGGGGGCTCCTCAGACTACAGGGAGGCCACCGGGGTCCCGCCAGGGCTGGGGCGCCCGGGGCGTCCTGCTGGTGTCCCCGACAGGCCCTCCCCGCGGGAGGCAGGGAGCCGGCACGCAAACAATGGCCCTCTGCGGGAAGGCACAGACCAGACACGCGATCCCGAAACCGCCAGCGCCCGCAGCGCCCCCCGGCCCCCCGAAGCGTGCGTTAGAACAAAGGCCCCTCACACACGCCAGCCCGGGGCGGTGTCGGTTCGGGGGTGTGGGTGGGGGGGGGCAGGCAGCGTACCTCCGAAATGAACTTTCTTCTTGAACCGAGACGGCTCGGCCATCGTCTCCGGCCGGGGCTGTCACTCAGGCTGGCCCCGCGGCCCCGCTGGGCGCGCGGGGAGTCGGGGGCGCCGGGGCAGCCGGGGTCCCCGGGGCGGCTCCATCTGCCATTGTCCCCTAATCCAGCGCGAAGAAAGTTGCCCCTGGCCGGGGTCACGGTCGTGGGGGACGAGGCGGGGACGCCGGGGGGCGGAGGCCGACGGCCCGGGCGCGGAGGCCCATCCACGCGGCTTCCCGGACCCCTCTCCCGGGGCCGGGGCCGGGGACAGGGACGGGGACGGCGGGGACAGCACGTCGGGACCGGCGGACGGCCCGCTCCGCTCGCTGACACAAGTTGTAAGCTCCGGCTCGCTCGCACGCAGCCCCGTAGCCTGCTACTTCCCACTGTACAGGGGACGGTTTTTTCCTTCCTAGCGCCGGTTTCCATGGCGACGCATCAGTCACTAGTCTCAGTAAGTGCGGGTGAAGGACGCCTGCAAAACCGGGGCCATCGCTCGCGGGGAGCGAGGAGCGGGGAGCGGAGCGTGAAGCGCGGGCCGAGGGGACACGCGGGGGGGGGCCGTCGTCACCCTCGCCCCCAACCACGCGCCTGTCTGTGACCCCATCTGTGACCCCAGCTGGGCGGGGTGGGCTCCCCCGCCCCCCGCGCTCTGTGGCGGGCGGTGGGGGGCACAGTCCGTTTCGGCCACGGGCCTCGTCGCAGTGGAGATAGGCCTGGCCAGGGCCACCCGTGGGTGGGGCCTTCCTGGGAGGAGGCCTGGGACGCTGGGTGGCCTGCAGGGACCGGGGTGGGGGGATTCAGGGGTGCCCGGTGCATTCCGTCGGGAGGGCGGCAGGGAGCCCCATGCTGCTGGCACAGCCAGGGCTGGGGCTGCGGCTGGGGGCCGAGCCGGCACGCTTCCAAAAGGGGTCCCCTTGCTCTCAAAGTGCCCCCCATCCTGCTCCCGCGGGGTGCAGGCTCGGCTCCCTCTCTGTCATCGGTCACCACTGGCTTTTCTTAGCCACTACGCGCTCGCTGTGTGGCCTTGGGTAAGAGCCCGCAGCCCTCTGAGCTGTGGGCTTCCTGTAGGTTAGAGAATGGATCAGATCGGAAGGGTCGTGACCTGGAGAAGGGGTGGCGGGGCAGCTGCCACACCCCAGCACTGGTCCTGCTGTGGGACGTGGGACGGGGGTGATGGTGAAGGGGCCACACACACATAGCGGGCCCCTAAGAAGGACACTGCCATCTTCCTTACTTTCGCTGCTCATGTGACGAGCACAGCAGCCTGGCGCCCGGCCACTCGCTGTGATGTGGCCCCTGCAGAGCTGTCCAGGCGTCCCGTGTGGCTCTGGGCACAGGTCACCTTTGCCTTGTGAACCCCCCGCTTCAGACTAGATGCCCCGTGAAGACTCGAAGAGGGAGAAAGGGGAAGAGACTGGCCCAAGGTCCCACGGCCGGGTCAAGGTGAGCCTGGGACCAGTACTGGGGTCTCTCCACGCAGCTCCGTGCCCGCCCGCCACCTGCCCCCCACTCCTGGGGACACAGAGCGCTGCGGCAACCTCGGCGCGGGCCTCGGCGGGGCGCCGGGGGGAGGTGGGTCTCTCACTGGGCGTCCTGGCACGCGTGGAGGCGTCCCTGACCCCGTCCGCCTGGTGCAGCGGGCGGGACACGCCTTCAGCCCTCAGCAGACCCTTCGGCAGAGGCACCGGGCTCGGCGTGGACCAGCCACACGACTGACACAGCCTCTGCGGCGCCCAGGCCACGACTGACAGTTCCCGAAACCACGCCGCTGGTGTGCGTGTGGCGTGCGGGCGGGGCTGTGACATTCCGGGCTGTCCCGGTGACTCTGTTCTGTCTGCTCTGTTCTCTACTCTGGCGGCACGCAGACCCCCCTGCTGGGGCGACCGTGGGGGGCCCCTGTGGGACCCCGAGGGTGGGGGACGAGACGTGCCGATGTCCTGTGTGTCCTTGGCAGGGGCCATGCACCCAGCAGGGTCCCTGGGACCCACGGACCCCAAGGAGCACCTGCCCCGTCTTTGCCGTGACCCCAGAGGCCGTGGTGGCCTTCCGCAGTGACCAAGCTCCGTGTGGCCTCACTCGGCCCGTCTGTTCCTCCTTCCGGCGCTTTAAAACCCACTTCCCGAATCCCATCCCCTCCGTTCGCTTTCCTTCCCGATCGATAGATAGAGGGGACGAGACGGGGATTTGAGGGGCACGGGTGCTGTGCACGCTTCACGTGACAATGTCGCTCGGAGGTGACAAACGACCCTGACGCGGAATTGTTCAGGACGACAGCTGTGCCGTGTCTCCGAGCGCTCGGAACCACAGGGGCACGGGGAGAGCCGGTTTCTTAAAGGGCTGAGAACGACCCCGCTGGGGACACGAGCCACAGCCTCCGCCTCTGGCCCCCCAGCAGCCACCTCGGAGGCGGACGGAGCTCGAACCCAATTCTCATCAAAAGAGTCTCCTGATCGAAAGCAGGGCTTATAGCTTAGAGGTGTCGGCAGCGTCGGCGGGCCCGGGAGGACGCCGGGCCTCCTGACACGCGGGCTCTGGACGGACGCAAGGCCTTCCTCCGAAGGCCACCCGGCGGCCAGATGACCGCACGCAGACCCCAGAGCCCCGGGCCCCGTCGCCCGCCTGGCTCCCGGTTCCTCCTCCTGTCACAGGACATCCGAACAGGATGCCGACGGTTCCCGCGGAGACGGCCGGGAGGTGGCCCCCGGACCCCGCCGCCCAGCGCGGCCCCTCCCCTGAGCGCGGGGGCCTCCCCCTGCGGCTGGCTCTAACCAGCAGAGTCCGGTTGGGGACAGGATGGGCGTGATCACGCGGCTGTGTCCCATGGGAGACGGTGGCACCCTCCTTGCCGGAGTCTCTGTCTGAACGAAGCGGGTGACCATCCAGGGGACGCCTGCCCGGCGGGAGGTGAGGGTGGCCTCTGTTTGCTGAGGGGGGTCGGCAGCCTCCAGCACAGAACCCGAGGGCTCGGCCCCAGCGCTGACTTGGGACAACGACCCAGCCAGGCCTCCGAGTGGGAACACAGCCCTGCGCCGGGCCGAGAGACGCCTGGCAGAGGACCCCGCAAGGTACAGCCACGTGGAGCCCACGGACACCGGGGTCGCAAGCACGTGTCTGGGCCCCGCGGTTCGGGCTCGAGAGCCACGAGGGGACCCTTGCTTTGGGTCACGGACGCCAGCGTGGTGGGTGGGACTGTTCCAGCGTCCGGCGTGCAGAGCGGGCGGGTGTGGGCGGACAGCACGAGACGAGAAACGCGGGCGGGGCCCAGACGCCGGCCCCGAGCGGCTCCGACGGGCCGGCCCTCTCCCGGGCGCTGCTCCAGCATGCTGGGGACAGAGATCGTGGACGGAGCCCTTCCGCGGCGTGACCCCTGGCCTGGTCGATGCACAAACGGGAAAAAACCCCAACACTCACGACACAGCCTGGTCCCCTTGTCAGGAGGCCCCCCCGTTATCACGCTTGATCAGGGAAGAAAGATCCAATGGCGAAGCGGCTATGTGTGTGCACGTGCACGCACGCGTGTGCACACGCATGTTCACGAGTGTGCACAGATGTCCCAGGAACGGCTCAGTGCAGCCGGAAGAATCCCCGTGAGTGACTGAGCATCTCCAGAGCCCTCCGGGTCTTTGCTGGGCCATCCTCTCCCTGGAGCTGCAGCTCCAAGGACATCGGACAACGTGCACTTCGGAGGATGCATGAGTCACGAACCCCTGGGTGGCCAGATGGTGGCCCGCCAGCCACTCCCCGGACCCGGCCCGGGCAGCTCCGCGTCCAGACCCCCCGCCCAGCGGTGGCAGTAAGCCACGCGGACTACGCTCAGCGTCTGAGGCCAGACGCTTCTCCAACCAGCTGACGAGGCAGCGGACGCCGGCCAGAGCGGGTGGCCTATGTGTGTCTGTGCCCATGCACCCCCACGGGAAGGGGGACACTCGAGGAAACGTCCCCACGGTGGGTGAAAACAAAGCAAACCCAAGTATCAACCGTAGGGGAAGGAAACCCACATGTGCCGAATGCACGCTGTGTCTCACGGGCCTTCACAGATGAGAAAGTAAAAAAAAAAAAAAAAAAAAAAAAATGTGTGTGTTTTAGAAAAGGGTGCTTCAAAGCTTGATGCTTTTTTTGGGGTAGGGAGAAAAAAAAAATCCTTAAGCTACAACTATTGTAGGGCTGTCATTAGCCTAAATAACACAGGCAAACATGAGCTGCCGAGTGCGCTGAAGGGGGCTGGCTTTCCGTCGCCGTGTGGGGTTTTCGTGAGTAAATGTTTTCCTGCGATATCCGTAAATGCCGCTAACTCCCCAAGCCGCAACGTTTGACTTGTTTGCAGCTGGTTCTCTGTGTCATATTTAACGTGAATCATTTTGCAGCGTTTGGGGACTCTGCGGAGCCATGTGGCGGGAGGGAGCTCCTGGGAGGTCAGGGCAGGAAGGCGGAGCGCGAGGTCCCGCCAAGCACACGGCGGCGGCCGGGACGGTCCCCCACGGCCCCCGCCGGTGGCCTCGTCCCCAGAGCGCCTGCTAAGAGGGTCAGAGCTGAGCCATGTGCCCGAAAAGGCTCATTACGGAGCGGCTTGCTCGGGCCACTGGGCGTCGCTCACAGGGCTGTTGTCCCACGCGGTGTGGCCCGGACACGCGTCACTGTCACCGTGAGCCTGGCAACGTCAGCATCGGCGCCTCGGGGCGGGCCCTCTGAGGACCTGCCTCTGCCGGCCGCCGGAGGCCGCCTCAGGCACCCCGTGTGTTCAGCCCCCCATCCTGTGGGCACCCCCAAGTGCCCCTTGCAGGCAGCCGAAACGGGACACGCTATGCATGAAATAGCACCTGAGAAGCGGGGGGAAGCATGGTGACCCCCAGGCTGCTGTGCCTGTGCCCGGCTCCACAAACGCCCACAGCAGGCGTGCTCGTGCACCCCATGCCCCCCGACAGCCAGTGTGGTACCCCTGAGGGCCACGGCCCGCATGGGGTGTGTGTGTGTGTGTGTGTGTGTTTGTGTGTGTGTGTGAGGCCCCACGGCCTGGCAGGGCCGGGGCGCTGGTCCCCACCTCAGGCGGTTCCCCGCGCTCAGCAGCACTCCTCAGAACTGCACACTCACATCCGGTGTGTGGAGGGCTGTGAACCCTCTTTCCTCAGCCCCCTGCAGGGACGGGTACCTCCTCTCCCAGGCTCCCACCCAGACCCCCGCAGAGAAAGCAGCTGGACGCAGAGGCCCCACCCGCTCGCCCTCACCGCCCGCCAGCATCTGGGAGCCGGGGAGGGCTCTCTGGGCTGTGGAGGACCAGCATCTCGAAGGCCGTGAGGACAGAGGTCCGACTACTGGACAGCCCCAGACACCTGCCGGCCCACCGCGCCTCGTCAGGCCACCAGAGCATCACGGATACCCCTGGGTGCCAGGATCCAGGCTGGCGGCTGGAGGGGAAGCCCCTGGCGGCTCCCACCCAGCTGGGGAGGCAGATGACATTACACGCCCCTGTGATCGGGACTTCAGGCTGGGCAGAGCCGGTGGGAACCAGTGGGCAGCAGTGGGCGTGTCTGCCCACGAGCAGCACCAGAGGGCTTCAGGGAAGGGGAGGCAAAGCTTGCCCGGAAGGTGGTGGGAGCCTCTGCAAAACCAGCTGCCTCTGCCTGGCTCCCTGCACCTGCGCCCACCTACGAGAGACACAGCCTGCTGCCAGGCCTCGCATCCGGGCAGGCTCTGCGACTCTGGCCCACAGAAAGCAGTGTCCGTGACACCGTGCCCGCCCTGGGTAGATGTCGGGACGCCTCGTGTGTTTCTGCTCGCAACTAGTGCTGCATGGCGGCCATCGATAAGCCCGGGCTGGCCTGCTAGGGACGAGCCATGTGTGCCCGTCACCCCCGCCAGCTCATCCCCGCCCCTGGAGATGGGAGGCGGGTCGCTGAGAACAGCAGAACCTCCCAGCAGAGCCCAGCCAGACTGGCTCACTCACGTGACCCTGAGAGAAATGGTTACTGTTTCAAACCCCTTTGTTCTGTAGCAACTGCTGAGAGTTACCTTAGTTACACGACTTCACTGGGTCCCTTAGCAACAGTTTCACCATCTGCAAAATGGAGAGGCTAAGTCTTGGCCCTTTCAGAGCGGAGAGCAGAGTGGCTGCGTCACGTGGGAAGCTGTAAAGATGCACCAGAAATTCAAGAGCAAGGCAGCTGGCGGCGGAAACGCCAGCATCAGAAGGGAGTCTGGAAAGTGGAGGGCGGGGGGCCGGCCAGCGCTCCGCGTACAAGTGGCTGCGTTCGGCGTCCTTTCCTGGAGCGTGGCAGAGCCACCTGCGGGGCTCGCTGCGTGGACGCTGAGTGCCCGCCGACCCCTGCGTGGCGGGTCACACGCTCCCTGACGTAGGAGGCCCTGCAGGAGGGCCAGCAGCACCCTGGAGCCGGGGGCGGGGGGGAGGGTGTGGGGTTCCGCCTCGGGTCACGTCTGGAGTCACCTCCCGGTTCCCACCCTCGGACGAGACCGAGCCCCTCGCTAAGCCGGCATCCCAGTCTGCACCCCCAACGGGGGGCCGGCACGAGGCGGAAACGAGGCCACCCAGGCCAGCGTGTGGGACCACGCCGCGCTGGGACTTGGGGGCCGATGGCCTCCTGAGCTCCTTCCTGGGAGGATCAGCCGAGCCTGCGACACGTCCGGCCGGTGGCTCGGCGGAAACCCGACGTCTCTGGCCCAGGACGGGCTACGGGGCCGTGGGCTGATCTGCGTTCTGTGCACACGAACTCCCGCTTCAGACCGGGGAGACCTTAGAGCGACGGGGCGACCACCGTGAGTGCGGCCGGGGCGGGGGGCAGAGGGGAGGACTTCTGGCTCCCCGGCTGGCATTTTCCAAGAGTCGTGTGAGGGCGGGACGAAGCCTTTTCCGTGTTTACCGTTGCACGCTGCCGACGCTTTAGATCCGGAGAATAAACACACATGCGTGCGTTCTGTGCCAGCGTGAGGACGGGCAGGTGTGCTGGGAGCGCTCCGCCCCCTGGCTCCCCCCCCCTTTACTGTCACCATGGCGACCGGGCGCGAAGCAACCGCCTGGGCAGCCGGCGCTGGGTTACTGACGCTCCTGGTTCTGCGGCCAGCCAGGGCCCGGGGCACTCGGTCTGCTCGCCAGGGACGTGGCCGTGTGGCACGCCCCCGGCAGGCAGAGGGGACTTTGCAGGATGGGCAGAGGGGCCGCACGGCCGTCTGAGATT
>PVKZ01005623.1:0-49448 GCA_004027375.1 Macroglossus sobrinus
CCCCCCCCCTTTCCGGCTCAGGTTTGCGCTGGGCACCCAGGCAGGCGAGGTGGGCCGCCGCCCTGAGGTGACCAGCTGCCATGCTCTCGAATTTCTTCCCTGCCTTCGATAAGAATAATCGCCCGAGTCAGCGTGGCTGGGATTAAAAAAACACTCGTCGTCGCTGGCAGTCTGGCACCCCCAACCGGGACCACGGAAATCTTCCTCCAGAGAGGGCTGGGGACACTGGAGATGGGGAAAGGTGGGAGCTGAGCGAGGAGGGGACTGCGCTCCCAGAAGGGTCCCGGGCAGAGGCCACACTGCTTCCCACG
Organism: Macroglossus sobrinus; assembly: GCA_004027375.1. Taxonomy (NCBI): domain Eukaryota; kingdom Metazoa; phylum Chordata; class Mammalia; order Chiroptera; family Pteropodidae; genus Macroglossus; species Macroglossus sobrinus. The sequence continues at coordinate 312 of PVKZ01005623.1, forward strand.
GGACCCGGACGAGCCGCTCAGGTTCCTTCCCAGGGATGGGGCCGGGGACTGACGACTCTCTAGGGCCAAACCTTCTCTCCCGTCTCTGTGGGAGTCGGGAAGGTGTCAAGGCCCCTTGGACCAGTTCCCACAGCTCATCAGGCACTCAGGAGAGGCACAGGGTACCAGTCCTAAACTCAGCCCAGGACCCTGGGGGCCAGTCATAGTGTGCCAGGCACAGACCACGCCCACTATGGGGCAGTGACCCTGGAGCGGAGTGCCTCAGTTTCCCCACCGGCAAACTGGGCCAGGGATGCCTCTCTCCCCTTGACCAAGAACAAACAAGGGCCCTCCCCCTGCAAACTGGTACGTGCTGTACCCATGTCAGTGTCTAAGTGGCATTTGTTCCCTGCCCCACTGTCGAGTGTGCCCAGCCGCCCTTTGCCCCCACCTCCCACGTAGCCTCGAGATTGTCCAGACCAAACAGCCACGGGAATCAGCACGGCGGGGGTGGGGCACGGGAGCAGAGCCTCCCCTGCCACCACCACTAGCTGAGACTAGCCGGGAAACCAGAGCAAACCTTTGGGGACTCTCCGGGGATCTGAGCCCTTTCTCCCCATGCGATGCTGCAGGTGGAGGTGGCCTCCGCTCAGCTGGCCTTCCCCCTAAGGCTGGGAAAGCAGGCCCTGGTGTCGGGTTCTGAGTTCGAGTCTGGACTCTGCTGCTGGACCCTCACCCAGTCTCGATCCTGCCTCGGGCTCCTTTCAGCTCTCACCTGCTTAGGATCCTTATTATTGCTATATGAGCCATAACTGCTACTGGTGCGTTTCTTGCTAAGGGCCAGGAGCAGTGCTCCAGGCCTCACGGCTCCTTGCATCCTCCTCACGCCCCTCTCATCTAGAGTGCAATGACTACTGCCCCATCTTGCAGATGAGGAAGCTGAGGCTCAGCACTGGGGACGTCCCCCGGGCCAGGTGACTGACTGGACGGCGGCTGATGGGCACTCTGGCTGGGTCTGGCTCTGGCGATGCACAGGGCTGACCTCACCCATCTCCCTGTGCATTCCACAGGGACATCCCAGGCCATCTCAGAGCCCTCAGAGGGAGGGTGGCTTGTGGGGTCAGAATTGCCCAGCCTGCACCAGCTTGGTGACCCCAGTCCTATAGGACCTTCAGACACACCCATCTGTGATCTGAAGACTTCTTTCTGTCTTTCTAGTAAGCTCAGTGAGAAATGTGCTGGAGAAATGACCCCTCTGGATATCTATTTACCCCGTTCTACTTCCTCTGGCCATTGTCACCCTTGCTGGCTTAAAAGAGTGATTCAAGCCTTTCATAAATCCTAGGGAGCTTTGGGGGAGGGAGGAAGGAAGAGCCAAGACGGCCAGGTGGGTGGGCTCTCATCCTTCACCCCTGCTTCCTTCAGGGTCGATCGCTTGGGTAAGATTTATTTTGAGAAAGAATAAGGCACAAGGTTGAGAAGGCAAAGATGGTTGTAAAAACAAACAAACAAACAAACAAACAAACAAACCTGTTTGAAAAGCCCTGTTGTAAATAATTAGGAGCCATTTGGGACGGAGAATTGCGGCTTCCTGCAGTCCCTCCACTTATGTAACTCAGCTCGCCCCAGCCGCCACCCCAAGGGTAAGTGGACAAAAATGAAATTGCGATAGAAGGAGGCCCCTCCTAGGACCCTTCGGCCCAGAATGCTTTACAAGGTCATTGCATTCAAGTTTTAAAAAAAGTGATGAGGAAACACTAGGGTTCTGAGACTTAAGATGGTTTGTCCAAGGTCACTGACATGCCCTCCACGTACCCAGGGGCCTCTCGCATCCCTGGCGGGGTGTTTGCCACTCCCAGAAGGATGTCCCCAATGTACCAGGCCCTTGTGCCTCCAAGGGGCCCCATAGCAGGGCTGCCTGCTATTTTTATAACCCACCCATTTCCCTTCCAGCTCGCTCTTGCCCCCACGCCCCCCACCCTTGTGTCTGTGTCACACTGGGTCCTGGGGCCGCCACCCAAGTCATGACCCCTCAAGGGGAAACCCCGCCAGGCCGGGCGCTGGTCACACCTGTGCTGAGACTCCTCCTTCCCTAGAGGAGCAGGTGCTCCCAGGAGGCCGGTGGATGGATGGAAAACGGCCACAGGATGGCCCGCCCCCACCTCACCGAGGACACCTGGACACTTGGGGCACCCAGGACCCAAGCTAGGGCCCGCTCTGCACTTAGAAAGTCAGCATTGTGTTGGATGGTGGGTGAGGGGGAGACAGCTACAGAGCAGACAGAGGCCACCCTGCCTTCCCACCGGGTCTCAGCCTCTTGGGGTCTGGAAGGTGACAGGCGTGGAGCGGATGGAACTCTCTTTGGACGTGAGGACATCACTAGCACCTGCTCAGTTGGTACCAAGCCTGCAGGACCTGAAGCGGGAGCAGGGGAGGCCCAGGTGAGGCCCATGTGAGGCTGGGGGTAAAGGATGAGAAGGCTCAGAGGGGAGAGAACTAATGGAGATTTTCAGACCCGCCCCGGTGACTCATACATCCCACCTGTGGTTCGAAAGGTAGAGATTTTCATTATCATTGAGGGGTGGGGAGGAGAGATAAAAATATTTAGAATCTGCAGACTTTCATTCACTAAACCGCTAACCATAGTCATCTCTGGGTGGGGAGTGTTGGGGATGTTTACGTTCTTGCTGGCGGTTTTCAGTGTTGCCTGAATCTATTTATTTATTTTACAAAAAGGGTGTTTGGCTTTCCCCCCCCCCACAAACAACAGCGATGTGATCCAAAAAAGAAAGGAAATTTAAAAATCAACAAGACCAAACTTTGCACACGCCAAGATGCTCTTGCAAAGAGATGGAGCAGATTATGAAAAATGACGAAGGGAGAAAGGAAGAGTCCGATCGTTTTGCAACTGGACGGGCCAAAGAACTGGATCTGGTGAGTCCCCCCCCAGGAAGCCAAGATGGGTTTCAGAAACTTGCCAAAAGGAAGTTCTTGGGGGTGCGTTAATGCCCTTGCAAGGAGCCAGGAAAGAAAGTACCCATAAGGTGTCCAACCAGGAACTGGGATCTTAGAGCCCAAGAGAACTCAGCCCAGGCTGGGACCATAGGTCAGATGCTGCTTGCTGGGCGGCTGCAGGCAGTGGCTCAACCTCTCAGGACTCAGTGTTTGCAGTCTGTGCAATGGGCTTGGCAGAGCACCAGTGTGAAAACTGGCATCACAGAGTCCAGACGGGAAGGACACCCTCTCTTCCTACTTCCCCAACTCAGTGTCCCATTTGGAACCCCCTGGGACAGGGAACTCGCCAGGTCCCTGGAATCCACTGGGCTCCATTCGCAGCTATTCTTAAAAGCTCCTCGTGGCCCTGGAGCCCGCACCTGCTCGCGGAGAACTGTCAGATTGTTCCGTGCCCTTTGACCCAGCGATTCCATTTTTAGGGACTTATCCCACAGAAACACTCACGTGGGTGACGAGAGAAAAGGCACAGGAGATTCATTGCATCGCTGCTGATAATAACAGAATTTTGGAAGCGCTTAGACACCCATCCGTGGACCGATTATATAAAGGCAGAGGCGCTGCCCAGAGGAAGAGAAGGGAGTGTGACAAATACCTGCCTGCTTTTCCAAGGAGGGGGAAAGAACAATAAACCTTTATTTGCATTTCGAGAGAAGCACCTCTGATACACACCTGCTACTAAGCCACCCCCTTCCCCACCAGAATAGCCCTGAACACTGGTTGCCCAAGAAGAGAACTGGGGGTTGGAAAGGTGAGAGAATAATTTAACTTCAAGCCCTTCGGTTCTCTGTGAGCGTGTATGCCCTGGAAACAGCCATCCGCTGGCCTTCACCCCACTCGGATGGTGAGTAGGAGCTTCCAGGACCCGCCACCCTGTGACCAGTGCTGGCCCGTGGGTTCTGGGAGGAGGTGATGCTCTTTTCTCTGCCTCAGTGACCTGGAGATGGAGGCACTCCAAGATGGAGGCAGCCTGGATCCCTGAGTTTTCACATGGAGGGCGATTGCCCTGATGAATCACCTGGACTCAGGGTGCAAAACAAAGTTTGGCTGAGTTGAGACACTTCGATGCGAGGCTCGTTTGTTACTGCAGCACAACGTAGCCTTGCTAACTGATACAGATTTGGAAAAGTGGTTCAGGAGAAGCCGAGAGACCTTGGACAAGTCCCCTGAATCCTCCAGGCCTCTGTATCCCCAGTGTATGGTGTACGTACGCTGTACGGTGGGGCAAGGAGCCTTTTCTCCTCTGTCTCGGGCCTCTGCTGCTCATGTTCCAAAACCCACAGCCTGAGGAATATCCGCCAGTACTCAGGGGTGCAGGGTGCTGAGTGCTTGCTGGACCCCGGCCACCGGGCAGTCCTCCTCGGGGGCATCACGGAATTCCTCACAGTGGCCCCAGTAGGGAGGCGCCATCATTATCCCCATTTCCTCTCGAGGAAATTGAGGCACCAAGAGATGAGGTCACTTCCCCAGGAGCACCAGCATCTTCGATTCTAAACGGCTCGAATGACAGCTGCCATCTGGTACTTTAATTTACTATAAATGCAACTTAAAAGAAAGCCCACCGCTAACAACTTGCGAGAACTTAGGATAAGGATTCTTTTCTTTAATGTGCCATCTTAACCATTTTTTAAGTGTACACAGGTTAAGTATATTCACATTCTCGTGAAGCTGCCACCACTAATCCATCCATTTCCAGAACTCCATGCACATCAAATGATAATGCCCCATTCCTCCCCCACCCCCTCCCATGCCCCTTTTACCCCCTATCCCCCACTGGCCTTGGCAAACACCATTCTACTTTCTGTCTCTACAAATTTGCCCATTCTGGGTACCTAATCTCACTGGGCTCATACAGTATCTGTCTCTTAGTGACTGGCTTATTTCACTTAGCATAATAACACCCTCAGGGTTCAGCCGGGTTGTAGCAGTGTCAGAATTTCCTTCCTTTTCCAGGCTAAATGGTATTTTATTATATGACTCTACCACATTTTGTTCATCTGTTTGTCTGTCGATGGACACGTGGGTTGTTTCCACCTTTTGGCCATTGTGAATAATGCTGCAGTGATGGGTGTCCAGATATCCAAGACTTTGCTTTCCGTTCTTTTGGGTTTACATCCAAAAGTAGAATTACTGGATTAATATCTGTTTAATATCAATGAGGAACCTCCATGCTGTTCTCCACAGCATCAGTACCATTTTACATCCCCCCCAGCAGGGCTCAACGTTCCAATGCTACACATCCTCGCCAACACTTGTTATTCTCTGGGTGTCGACAGTAGCCATCCTCACAGGTATGAGCCATCTTGATTTGCATTTCCCTGATGATCACGGAAGGAAAAAGGATTTTTTAAGGCCACCGGTGAGTCTATAGTGGTGCAACCACCCGGATGTGCTTCCACGGGGGGCCGGGGTGCTGCCCCTCTCCCGGGGATAGTGTAACTGCATCTCAAAGTCCTCAGCTCCCAAACAGGTGAGTGGGCTGGGCTCCTGGAGCTGCGGTGTGACCTGTGCCCCACTGAACAGAGTGGGGAGAAGGCCCGACCTTGGCTGGGGTCCCAGCTTCTCCAGAACCTCAGCCTCTGGTGTTGCAACCCCTACTTCCCCTTCCGGGCCTGGAGCTGAGCTGGGCCTTTCCAGCCCCAGCTGACCCCGTGTGACCTAGAGTCCTCACCCAGGCCTAGGACACAGAGCAGAGAGGAGGCAGAGCCACAGCAAAGCAGGAGGGATGGTGTGGGGGAAGGGGGGGTGACTTGCATGCCCTTTGACCTTTCCTGTCTAGCTAAGGGCAGATTTGTGTGTGAGACAAAAGCAGGGACTTTGGAGCTAGACAGGCTCAGTCTGACCTCCATTTCCGTCACTTGACAGCTGTGTAACCTGAGATAAGTCACTTCCCTTCCCAGCCTTCACTTTCCTCATCTCTTCAACGGCTGAAATGGTGCTTGGCGCATAGTCAGCTCTCAGTAAACACTTCCGTACTTACCAACATTATCATTATCCTCATTATCATCAACGTCCAGACCTATGAGCTGGTCACATCTGTGTCAGACAGTCCACAGTGCCCCACTGCCAGCAGGAGAGAGTCCGCCACACCCTTATGGACGGGTGGGCACTGCCTGGACTGGTCCCTGTCAACACCTTCAGCCTCCTCTTCCCCTCACTCATCACACTCCAGTCACCTGGGCAGCCTTTCTGCCACAGGCCCTTTGCATATGCTCTTCTTCCTGCCGGAAACGTGTTTCCTCACTCCACTCCCATCCCTTCAACAGTGAACGCCTAAAAGGCTCTGTCTCCCCTCAAACATTATGTCTTCAAAGTTCCCCTTGACATTCCCACCCCCACCCTGTCTGCATGAGAACACTTGGCCCTCACGGCCCTATAAATCCCCATAGCACCTCTCGGGCTGCTCGTGAAATCACGTGAGGAATGTCAGCTCCGCATGCGAGCTCCGTGAGGCCAGGATCACGCCTGTTCCGTCCCCCATTATCGTGCAAGTGCCAAGGACAGTGTCGACTCAGATGCTCCCAAGATATTAGTCCCATTGAATCATTAACTTCCAGGATCTCCCCGGTTTTGTAAACTCAGGTTCTTTTCAGTGAAGACATCAATCCATTACATACATAACAAAACACGCGTAACGTTCATACCTTCGTAAGATTTTCCTACTCGTTAAATGAACGAATCGGAGAAAACCCTCAGCTACATCCTGTGTCCTAATTCTTCAGCTCAGAAACATGTGGTCACCGCACTCGGAGCAGCTGCTGGCCATGCCTGTGGCGCCTCCTCCCAGCCCAGCGTCCAGCCGCCCCTTCGTCAGGACACACGGGAGGCTTCGGGCTGCTCCGCGGGTCACCCCTGGCTTGGGGATAAACGCCAGCCATGAGTAATGGCGGGTCTTGGAGGGAGGTGCAGACGCATTTTCAGCCCCGTCAGCAAAATCAGCGAGCGCCGTGGTGGCCCATTGCCCGGGGGAGGGCCTGACTCAGCTGGCCCACACCGGGCAGCCCCCCCTACCAGCTGGGGAGTGAGGATACGGACCCCGAGGGGGCCACGGGGCAGGAGGCCCGGGGATGCTCTGCCACAGCCCGTGTGCTATCTCACTGATTCCTCCTCCATCCTCTCGCTTGTCCTTTTCAGCAGATCCTTGCTGAGTGACCACTATGTGCTCGGCTGGTTTGGGGGTTTGGGGAGGTCGTGGCAGAGCCTAGGGTCTGCCCCATCCCAGCAGCAGGAGGAGAGCGCTGAACGAGCAAACCCACAAACATGGTAATTCCTTCTCGGGGAGACTCAGGGCTCCGCCACACTGCCAGGCTCGTCATCCTTGTTCTCTGGGCTCCGGGCCTGTGGCTGGCGGGGCTGGCTTTACGGGCTGGGGGGTGGGGGCTTCACTGGAGCCCTTCGGAGAAGGGCAGTGTTGATGTCCACTAAACGTGAATTTTCTCGACGGGTAGAGCAAATAGACTGCAGGAGACATCACGGTTGCCACTCTTGGTGCTGTGACTGTGGTTGGGGCTGGCCCAAGGAAGGTGACAGACACCCTGGGGTGGCCTGGAGGAAGGGGGGACTGTCCCAAGACATGGGTGGGTTAAAGGAAGGCTTAGGACTCAGGGTCTCTGTCTGGTTGGGCCCGGGTGATGGGCCCCGCTCTCAGTGAGGGCCAGCATGTGGGAGAGGGAGCCCGGCCTGCGGCTGGAGGCCCGGGATGCTCACAGACGCCGGAAACTTACTGAGCACCCCACTTTCCAGGTTCTCATGGGGCCTGTGGGGTAGTTGAGGGCAGACAAAGGAAACAAGCAAGTGGGCGGGGCAGGTGCTGGGAGGTGGATGGTTGGATGTCTGGGTAGAAACTTCAGGAGAGATGGCTCATGGGACTCCAGGGCTGGTGAACTTGAGAGAGGGAGAGTGGGGGTGGGGGAGGGAGGAGGAGTGGGACATGGTTGGAGAGGGCCTTTCAGGCGGCTCTGGGAGGTGCTGGTTCCAGGGGCCATCCTGGCTGCTGGGTGGGGGTTTGGATGGGAATCCCCAGGGAGAGAGAGCAATGGGATTGGTTGGAGCCATGGGATTTGCAGAGATGAGAGAAAGGGAAGGCCAGTGACAAAGGACACTGAGGCAACCAGCGAGGTAGGTGGCCCCTCTGCCATCTCCCCCGAGCAGGGACGGACGGGACGCGGGATCCCAGAGGTTCCACCCGAGTCTGATTCTGTGTGAAGGCGACTCAGAGCTGTGTGTGGCAGAGCCTTGCTCATGTCCCCCTCCCCTGGCCCGGCACACACAGGCACACCCGGCCTCAGTCACATGTGCACCCCCCCAGCACATGCCCCTTCACCCTCACATGCATACACCCTCACTTTTGCACACACTCCCCCAAGCACGCACACACACCCCACATCCCCGCCAGGGCCCAGGAAACCCTCCCCAGGTTGGTCTTTGCGTGGCTGATGACCGTGCACAGATGCCAGCGGTCAGGGGGGCCACTTCTGAAACAGCAGCCCCCCAAAACCCAGTCTGCCCGAGAGGGGCCTGTCGGACATACAAGGCCCTCGGCCTCACCCGGAAGGCAGCTGGGTGAGGAGAGCAGTTCCTCATCTGGATGGCCAACATTTTAGATGACATGTGAAAATCTGGGTTGTCACACGCACGCACGTACACACACACACACACACACACACATACACATGGACAGCTTCTCAGAGAGTTGTGTGTGCCCCTTGTTTTCTGCCCAGAGACCCCAGGCAGTGAGCTACACCCCACCCCCAATAATGCAGAGCTTTCGGGGTGCCTCGCCCTTTGGGGATCCTCACTTCACAGCTGCCTGGCGAGGTGTCCTACCCCCACCCCGCAGCTGAAATGACAGAGGCTTTTGCTGGAAAGGGGAGCAGAACCTGTCTGGGGGGGAGACAGGGGGAGCCTAACCCCCAGGGAACTGGGCACTCCAGCTGCTCACCAGCCAAGGACGAGAGTTCTCAGTGGCTGGCACATCGACAGACACACGTGCGTACACAGACACACACACACAGCCCCACCGTCACACCTTCACACACACTGGCACACAGATAAACGTACTATGCAGTGACTCACATATACACACTGACTCGTACACACACACGGACATGGGGAGCTCTGGGTCCTCAGCTGGTCCGAACGGCCCCCTCTATGAGTGGGAGCCTTTTCTGTGAAATGTTCCCATATGCACACAACCCTCCAGGCTGCGCCCTCCACCCCCAGCTGCCAGGTCACCTAAACCCCTGAGAAATTAGGAAACATTCTTTTAAAATTCATACCTCGAATTTTAGGCTTACACAATAGTTTGAAACTCAGGGGCTCAGTCTTTAGCTGAGTCTGATGTGGGCTTCTTACCAGGCTGTAGGGGCAGGTAGGGCCCTGGCAGGGGGTAGGATGCAGAGCGTGGATTGTGATGGGGGGTCCACGCCCACCCCGGCCCTTAGAGCTGGGAGCAAACTCTTCAGAGCAAGACAAGGTTAAGTAAGCTAAGAGCTCTGAAAGTCCCAGCTTACTCCCCATCCTTCCCCGAGGGACTTTGCTCCTGCCGAGCCTTAGTTTCCCCATCCGTACAGTGGGTGTAATGCACCTCCCAGGGCTCCGGCGAGAGTTAAATGCTATCATACCTATAAAGTTATGAGCACCGGAAGCCCAAGAAAAAGGAAGTGGGAGGTGGGATGGGAAAACTGGCAGGCAGCGGCCTCCCTGGCAAACCGGCCTGAAAAGAAGCTGCATTTTCCTTTTATCCGAGGCCGAAGCCCAGCTTCCCGGAGGACCGTGCCTGCTTATCAAGAGCAAAGCTGCTCCCTGCGCCAGAAGGGGACCCTGGGGGCTCCGGCTCCTCCCCCAGCCTCCAGCCCGACTCCCACGGAGGAGAAGAACGCTGAACCCCTCCTCCCGGCTCCCGCTGCCACACTCCCCACCCTAAACCCACAAACAACTTTGCATATATTTAAATCTCCTCTGTTGTCTCCCGTCTTGAGCCCCCCTTCGCTCCCCTCGCCAACCGCCCCCCCCCAAAAAAAAAAGAGAGAAAGAAATTACAAAAGCCTGTCATTTGTCTCCGTCCCCGCACCCCATCTATCAGGCCGCCGAGCCCGTCGCCTCGAATGAGGTGCGCGCCCGGACAGCCGCTTTAATGGGGCGCCGCGTGTGACTGCGCGGCGCGGGCGCAGCCGGCCGGCATTTGCATACATATTAAACCGGAGCAGTAAAAAATGCAGACATGCAAACCATTTGGACGGGCTCCTCGGCGCAGAGCCGGCCAGGAAATCAATCTTCTGCTTTCTTAAAGGAAACCTGCTCAGGGGGAGGCAGCAGAGCCGCGAAGCCCGCGGGCCCTGGGAGGGGGCAGCCATCATCATCTGTCCTACTGTCCGCCAGTCAGCCCAGTCAGCTGTGGCGGTCCTTCCCAGCCACGCACGGACTGCTGGAGCCACCGACAGAGAGCCAGGGGCAGGGGAGCCATCATCTCCCTGGGCTCAGCCCGCTGTGTGCCCCAGAGTGAGTCTGGATGGCTCTGTGCTTCCCTAACCTGGTGATACTGACAACTTATCACCATCATCTTAGCAGGTGCTGGAGATTTTCCCCTGGCTTTGTAGCTCTGGGGCTTATGCCACTAACCCAAGGTGGTCCAGCCCCTCTGTACAGAGCCTGGATGCTGAGCGAGATGCCGAGGAGATTGGCCAAGGCCATGAGAGTTCAAAGTCGGGCTCCACTCTATGCAAGCTGTGTGACCTTGGGCAAGTGCATCAATCTCTCTGTTTCCTGAAAAAAAAAAAAAGGAAACCTCCCACTTAGGCATGTTGAATTAAAGTAGGTCAGTCACTGCCTGGCACACAGTAAGGACTCAGTAAACGGTGGCAGCTCAGATCGTAGGAGGGAAAATGTGCAGTTACTGGTGTGGTTTCCGGGTTAAAATCTCTCCCTTGGGGTGAGCCACATCTCCCATGAGCCCCCTCACCTGTAAATGGGGTCTCGATTCTCACAGGACCCCGCTAGCTCTCATGGATCACCTGCCCCACCCTCCAGAGACCTGGGGTCCCAGGGGCTCCACTGCGGACTCCAGCCCCACATGGCCAAGGTGCCACCTCTGAGGACCGCCGAGCCCTGTCATCTCCTGGGCAACTTAGGCAAAGCCCAGGGCCTGGATGGAGGGGACCCCTGCCAACAAGCCCCAAACAGATCAAACGTCTGTGGTACCAGAAAGGCAAGTGACCTTGAGCCTCGGCAGAGCCAGACCACAGCTGCCACTCCCCCCACCCTCTCTTCCAGTTTACAGATGGGGAAACTGAGGCCCAGAAAGAGATGGCACAGCCCTGAAGCTTGAAGGTGGTGGGGCTGGGGAGGCGAACCGGGTCTGAATTGACTGCCGAGGCCTGCTCGGGTCACTTGTAAATTCCGTCCGCAGACGGAGCTCATTCTGCAGGGTCAGGGAACGCTGCTCCCTCAAAAAAAAAAAAAAAAAAAAAAAAAGGTGAAAGAAAGAAAGAAATCCGTTCGTGCGAACTGGAAGAAAGAACCAGGCGTTCGGCCTTTTTCCATCCACTCTACACTCCTGAAGGTGATTAATGGAGGTGACCAGTGTGCCCAGGACGGGCTGGGCAGTGGGCGGTGCTGGGGAGGGTGTGGGGGAGGGTTGCACCCAGCCGGATGACGGCCACCACCCTCTCTGAGACCCCAGGGCTTGAGTGAACAGCCAGGGCTGGATGGTCTCTGCCTGCAGTTGGGAGAAGGTCCCCTGTGATTCAGAGCTTCCCATTTGAGTGGCAACGTGACCTCCCTGTGGTGTCAACCTGTAGCATGGTGCCATGGGAGAACAAAAGGCCGAATCCCGGGTATGGCCCAGTTCGGTGGTGCCTTGCTGTGTGACCCTGGGCAAAGGCCTCACCCTCTCTGTACTCAGTCTTTTTGGAAGCCCCTCCCTTTCACCCCTGGCCTCCAGGCTCTCTCTGGGCCTCCATCCCTCCGCCTCCCTCTACAGGCCCCAGAGTACAGGCCTCCCCCCACTGCCTGGCAGGCAGTGGGTGGAGGAAGCTGGCAGGGCGGGAAAAGGCGGGAGGGGTAGGAGTTACAGGAACTGGCTGGGCCTAGGCGATTGCTCAACTGGGGAGCCTGGCCGGGCCGGCCTCCACAGGCCCCCACTTCCACCAGCCAGCCCGCCCTCCCTCCTAGCTCTGCATTGCAAACATTCCTGGCCAACCTCGGCTGCAGCAGCCCCGGAAGGGGGAACTGCCGCAGACACAGCATGAGGCCAGGAACACTTAACCCCTTCCCTGCTCCCGGGCAGAGCCTTCAGGCGGGAGGGTAGATGGGCTGGGCGGCGGTGCCCGGGTTCCCGGGCTCTGAGTGCCCCAGCCAGGTGACCCGCTGGCAGCCCCAGCTGTCCCCAGGTTACTAACCGAGATCAACAGGCTGTATGTCAGGCTCACACAGTCTCTAGCTGTGGATTCACCCAGCAGACATTTTCAGAGCTGCCCCTGGGTGCTGGGCAGCGTGCCTGGCACTCGGCGTGAAAATCCGACAGGGAGTTCTCTCGTGGAGCCCACATTGGGGTTGGGGAGGGGGCGGAATCAGATAAACAGGCGTTTTCAGATCATTGCAATGTGAGTGCTACGAAGGAGAAGTACAGGGTGAGTCGGGAGTGTCAGCTAAAGTGGATCAATTAGGGAGGGAGGGCTTCCTGGAGAAAATGACACTTAGTGAGCCATGAGAAGACGGGAGAGTGCTCCAGGCGGAGGACGCAGCAAGCGTGAGGCTCTAGGCAGAAGAAAGAGGTTGGTACAGTCCAACCTGGGTGTCTGGAGGAGAGAGGGTGAGGGGTGGGGAGTCCCCGGGTGGGAGAGCTTGGTCGGGCCCCAGAAGGCCTTGGGGCCACGCCTGGGCTTAGACTGTCTTCCAGGGGCAGTGAGGAGCCACGGGAGGGTTTTACCTGGGGAATGACACCGTCAAGTCCAGCTCTAAGCACTGAGATTTCCTCAAGTGGAAAACAGAACCTTAACGGAGAGAGGGAACTAGCACATTTTCATATATAAACCAACAGCCTCTAAGACCAGAACACCTGAACCACGCCAAAGTGCCACCAACAGGAAGTATTTCGAATGGCAGCCTGGCAGCCGGGCTTGGCACCGGCTTCTCCTGGGGCACCGGTGGCCACTCTGAGCCCTGCCATCCCAGGGGCCAGCTAGAGGCAGGCAGCAGGCTCAGTTAGGCTCCTCCTCCCAGGATGGGGTCCGTCCCCACCCCCACTCCACGCTTCAGACACCACTCTGCAGACAGCTGGAGCTCACTAAATGCAGCCGTTACAGGGTGCTGAAGCTGGGAGGGGCTGAGAGCTCATCCGGGCCTACAGCCTCCTCACGGCACAGATGAAACTGAGCCCCCGAGGCAGCAGTGGCTGGCACAAGGCTGGCCCGGCCACCGTGCACTCACCTCGGACACAGTGGGGCCAAGGGGTGCACCTCCGAGATGCCCACGGCCCGTGTCCAGAGAGGAAGCCAGCTTGCCCATGACCTTGACACCCACAGAGGATCCCCCCAAATCTCCGAGACACCCCCAACCAAAGCCTCCTTCCTCTCCCCACCTCTCGCGAGGCCTCAGGTCTCTTCAGGAGGCAGGGGCCAAAGAAACAGAGATGCAAGTCCAGAAGACCAAGAACCTTCTGGAAACGGGCAGCCCCCTTAGAGCTTGAAGGAATGAGCCAGCGGAAAAAAAGTAAATCAGTGGAAAACTTCTAGAGTGTATTGTTTTCACTGAGGACTCGTTTCTTTTTCTTCTTGTTCTTTTTTTTTTTAGTGAAGTATGACTCAGAACGCAAACGTCCCAAAGAGATGAAATGGAGCTGTCCAGATTGGAGAGGAAGGGGTGGTCCAGGACTGTGGCCCGTGCACAGTCACGTGGGCTCTGTGTCCACCCGGCCAGCTCCGGGCTCCTCAGAACAGACTGAAGGCCAGCAGGAAGCCCAGCCCAGGGCCGGGGAAACGGAGGCCCAGGGAGGTGGAGGTACCTGCCCAGAGTCACACAGCACCGAGGGAGGGAGGCAGGTGCTCCCAAGCCATCCTGGCCCCCAGAACCGCTTCTGTCAGCTCAGGCCCAGGCTGCAGGATCAGGAGGCAGCACCTGCCTTCCGTTTTCTGAGCGTGTCCATGCCTGGTCTGTTTGTTGGGACAGTACATGCAGCCAGGGCTCCCCCAGTCCTGCACAGCGGGTGGAGACTTCCGAAGGGAAAACATGCCCAGGACGCTCCCCGTGTTGAAATCTTGCACAGACAGGACAGGAAGGGGCTGGGCCGGCTCCATGCCTGCACATGCCCCCAGGAAGCAGGCGCTGAGGTCCTTCCATCCTCCTGGGGTCACCCCTGCAGGGGGCACGAGCAGCAGCTAATGTCTGCTTTGTAGCTCTGGGTCCATTCTTGGTCAGTCACAGAGCAAGGCTCCTTCCAGGTGATGGTGCTTCTACAAGGGTTCTTCAAACCTGGGTGCCACCCCCTTGGTGACCCGCCATCAGCTTTGCCACGGTAAAGCATTCCGGAACCCTGAGGCTGGGTCAGGGATTGTCCCTCTGAACCCTCATCACAACCGGAAGAGTTCACCAGTTATCACCCCATTTTACGGACAAGAAACTGAGGACCATGAAGTCGCTTGCCTGGGTCACACAGCTAATGACACACATGGGCAGGCCCAGGATGCAGGTGTCTCGGGACCCAGGTGCATGCTCTCACCACGAGAGGCCTCACTGCCTGCCTCCCAGCCCGGAAACGCGACCACTTGTCACAGCGATGAGTCCCTGGCATTCTGAAGTCTCGTCTGGCTCACTCTGATTCCTCACCTTGTTAATGGACATGAAATAAATATTTGATCTCATCTATTTGTGATTTGTTTATCTTCGGCATTTATCCATTTATCCATCCTGTCTACTCTCTACTCCAACCTTCTCCGTGGGGGTTCACCTGAGTCACAAGTTTTGTCTCTGAATTCCCAGAAGGCAGAACAGCCTGTGTTGCTGCATTATACACACACACACACACACACACACACACACACACACACAAATCTCACTTTATGTATTTCATAGACATGTGTGGCCTAACTTGGAAATTTTGGTGGCACCTACTGCTTAGGGACAGGAAGGGCACAGCACCATGATGCCCAAGAGGCACTAGGCACAGGTGAGCGCTCGACAAATAGGACTGGATTATTCTTCTTGCTGTTGTTTACTGGGATTTGGCGTGGCTGACAAATTCCTAGCCTCCTCCTCCACCCTCCACATCACAGGGGAGCGGGTTCACGTCTCAGAGTTTCTCTCCGGCACTAAATGGTAGGTGGAAAACCAACTGTGTGAATGAGGTCAGTTATCTGTCCTTGTAGTGAAGTGATGGTTACCATTGTAGTCAGCCTGCAAGGTGGTCTCCAAATGATTCCCACCCCCTGGTATTTATGTCTCTGTAAGCCCCTCCCACAAGGAATAGGCCTGCCCTGTCTGACCAATAAGACATGGTGGAAATGACCACATGTGCAATCCAGGGTTAGGTCATAAAAGACACTGCGGCTTCAGTCTTATTCTCTTGCATCCCTCCCTCTGGCAGAAGCCAGTGCCATGTTGAGAAGAAACTCAAGTGGCTCTACAGAGAAGTTCCCATGGCAAGGAACTGAGCCCTCCTGCCAACGGTTATGAGGCCTGTCACTGACTGGGTTCCCAAAGTGTGTTTTTTGGAATATTGATCCCAGAATATGCTCAGGAAAGCGACAGTCCATCTAGTAAGGGCAGACTGTGGACTTCAGCCTCTTACTTGAGATTCTCAGTGCAGACTCCGGCGGGCTGGGAAACCCCGGAGTCTCCTAAGCCAGTGCCTCTCAGCAGGCTGCAGGGAATGGCAGCATCACAGCTTCAGAGCATCCTGGGAAAACCAGTCACACTGTCACAGCAGCAGGCTTCTCCAACGCCTTGAACAACTGTGCCCCATGTGAAAACAAAACTGCTCCCAGCCTCATAGTCAAATGTGGCCCGTGGCATTTTGTGCAAAGGCAAGAAGGCCAGCCGACCACGATCGATGGCCTCTCTGGGCTCCTTGTCTCCTTTTGAGGGATTGGTTTGCCCTGGATCCCCTCTGGTCCCACCTGTCTTAACAATCAGTGGTATTGGTCAGGGCTCAGGGCCAGTGTCTGGCTGTGGATCTCAGCCCATGTGGGATTCAGATTTGGTTTCAAAACTCTGTAGCTCCAGCTCTCATCAGCTCCGAAACCCACGACACTTGGGCCACGCTGTGCCCTTGAACTCTCTACGCCCCTCTCAACGCTAATGCTTCGGAGCTGGTATTTCTCTGCGAGAACGCAACCATGGTCTTAAAACATGAACTGCTGGAAATACAGCCTCTGATACAGAAAAATCTGTTTGACAGGCAACTTTTTAAGAGCAAATGCACCCCCTTCAGCAAGGAAAGGTTGTGCTCAGATAACCAAATTCTTTGGGGCCCCTGGGGCTGCATGGGGGTGGGGACAGAGATTGTGCTACCCGATAGGAAGCAGAGGTCTCTTCTTTCACTGAAAACACGATTTTACCCTCATGTCACTTCATCTTTCCCAGCATGGACATTCTGGGGCTCTCACGCTAGTCTAGAGCCATCACTTCCCGACATGAGTGGCCTGCCCCCTTTCTTAGGCCAGAGGTCCCAGTGTGGGTACCCCGCTCTTTGGAGTGTGGTCCCGGCTGGCCCGCATCTTCCTCATAAGGAAGCCCCAGTCCGGCCCTCTGCATCAGAATCTGCATTTAAACCAAATTCCCAGGTGATTGGAGGCATGTTAAAGGCGGGGAATGCTCAGATGCACCCCAGAACTGCTTCTCAGAGGGGTCCCGTGTGCTCCATGTATCTCTGCATCCCCCTTTTATCACAGAAAACCAGTGAGAGGATCAGGGCACGGCAGAGTGGAGGGTAGGAGACCTAAACAAGAGGTAGTGGCAACAATAATGACACCCAGTCCTTACAGCACACTCACGCCCAGGAGGGAGGCATTGGGACTCTGAGGTTCAGAGAGAGGAAGCCACCTACCCAAGGTCCCACGGCTGGTAAATGGCAGAGTCAGGCTGACCCCACAGCCACTGAGATCCCCCCAGATACCCTGCTGTTCGAGGAGTTCCTTGATGGGGAAATGGGGTGGCTGTGAGAATTGTCAAAGAGCTGCACCCCCATCCTGACTGGCTTAGCCCAGTGGTTCCCAGTCTGGGTTTCCCGGGGCGGGGGCCCTCGAAAGCTGTCTGGGGGAGGCTCCAGGCTGTTTACAGTCTTTTGAAATCCATGATGGCGGCTGCGCCTTGACTGAGGGCCCGCACAGGACATCACGTGCCTTTGCTTTGGCTGGGATTCTATCAACCCACTGTGCCCCCGTCAGACTCTCAGACTCTCGGGGCTGGTGGGAACTGAGCAGGCATCAGCGCTGCCCTTGAATGACCCCAAATGGGAAAGAGTCTATTACTCAAGGATGCCGTTTGCATGTTGGGCAAACACAGGCCTCGGGGCCAAACACAGCAGGGGCCAAACACAGCAGGGGGGCTTTTCGGGTAGGAATGTGAAGAGACATTCATTTAGAAACTTGAGTTACTGAAGGGAGGGCATTTGTCTCAATTATTTTTCAGCAGTGGCAGCAACGCGTTATATTTTCTTGAAAACGAAGCGAGCGCTTCCTCACCCCCACTCGGCCCCACTGGTACTGGGGGTGCAGAGGCAGCCCCCTCCCCTCCCCGTGGGAGGCAACGACGTGAGGGGCAGACTGCGGCCACGGCCACGTCTCAGGTCTCCACCAGATGCTCTTCACGCCACATTCTCTGCGAAAGCTGACCTTGAGGACAACGTGTGGGCTCTTGTTTGCAGGTCTGCAGGCGAGCCTGGAGGAAGCCAGCCAGAGACAGACGAAGTTCTATAGAAATCTACAACAAGATGGGTGTGGGCCTCTCCCTGCGGCTTCCATTGGGCTCGGCACCTTCCTTCCCATCTTGGGCGTGGCCGAATGGGCCGTGAGGCCTCCTGGGATTCTCTGGATACCCCTGGGAGGAGCCCCGGAGCCCCGCCCTCCTTGTGGAGCCCCGCCCCCTGTGCGGAGCCACACCCCCTGCGCAGAGCCCCGCCCCCACACCCCCAGGAGGTCTGCAGCCTTAGTGGCCTGGTGGGGAGAGCACAGAGATCAGTGGCGGTGGCTTGAGGTCCTATGCAGGCCAGGGATCGATCAACTGACAACTTCACCTCACAGCATCACCCAGACACAGACACGCTGTCTCCATTTAGAGACATCTTGGCTGTAATGGGGACCCCAGAGCTTATGCCTACTGAAGGCGGGTGTCCTTCTATCTGGGACTCAAGAGTCACCTCTGGGCACAGGGTTGCAGGGGAGGGGGACAGTTGCTTCTTAAAAATGATTCTCATGTGTCTGAGTAGCAAGAGCTGGAGACTCCAGGCCAGAAGCCCCGTGCCATGGGCTAGAACACCACAGAGGAGGACAAGCCAACTGCACTTCAAACTCAACCCGAGGAGTCACTTCGGCGTATAACGAATGTACCATCCATCCGTCAGCCGCAGCAGAAGGTCTAGAACGCTGATCTCACGCACCGACCAGGGGGGTCTTTCCAGCAATTCTTTATGGGGTGGGTGGGTCACACAGCCTTGGGTAACCCCGTTACACCCCGGGTGTTCACTGGTCTGTCGCTGTGTCCCCCTCTCCTAGGAGACGTAGGGCAGGGACTACCTACGCCTGGCTCCTCTTTGTGCCCTGAAGTTAGGACTCAAAAGTCCGCACGACGTGTCCCCCCACCACCAAGAAGCTGAGCCCCAGCTGGAAGCAGGTTCCAAAGCCACGATCCTCGGCGTCTCCCTGTGGAACTCTAAGCAAGTCACTTGCCCTCTCTGTGCCTCGTTCTCGCCTGGGAAACAGCAAGCCCAGTCAACCGCGCCTCTGCGGCTGCGTGAGGACACCCTGAGCAGGTGAAGAGCTTCCCACAGGACACGCCCACGAGTGGGGTCCGACCACCCAGCCTTCCAGGGACCCAATACCACGCTGGGCTCGTGTCTGGCGCTCAGGTACCAATGATCGCTGTTCGGATTTTTTTTAAAAACCAACATTTCTTAAAAGTATAGGGTTAAGAATTGAATATTATTTGTGGAAAATGCGATTTTTTTTTTTTTAAAGAGACAGCTTGACCTCTTTCTCCCCCCCTAGGACCAGGCCATCAAGATAGGTACCGTTTCCCTGCATGTCCCCATTTTACAGGTAAGAAATCCAAGGCTCAGAGAGGTCACATGAGGTCCCTAAGGTTACTGAGTGGTAGAGTCAGACACTTAACCATCAATCAGTGTCTGGTTCATAATCCCAGCCTAAAACCATTGCTCAAACCACCGGAACCACCACAGAGATAAGAAATAGTGATCAAATAACTGCACATATGAATTAATCAGGTCAGAAATCACATAGTAAAAGTCATTTCCACTTCAAAGACTTCTCTGAATGGGAACCAATGTGACAAGGAAGGAAAATTTGAATCAGGTCACACGAAACAACCGGGCCACTCCAGAGAGTGCAGCTTCCCCCAAGACCCAGCCAGCTCTGGCCAACTACCATCCACGGGCCTGGCAAGCAAGAAGCAGTGGGGGAGGGGGCGGATTCAGTTCAGAAGCTATCAAGTCTTAGTACAAGGCCTGCGAAAGGTGGGTGGGGCGGGGGTCATGCTCCATGGGTTTCTTGAGGTGGGGGGAGGTCTCAGAGAAGGTCTCTCGAGGAGCTGTGTGAGATGGTGAATAGAATCTGAGCTCTCCAGAAACCTGGGGGGGACCTCTCTGACCCTCAGTCTCTTCCTCTGAAGTGTGTCCAGCAAAGCTTTATTGTCCAGCTGCTCCTTGTAGAGCTGGTGCTGGGTGCCGGGGACTCAGCAATGAATGGGAGAGACTAGACTGGGACCGTCCCCAAGCTCACTGTCTAACAGAGGAGACCGAATGTGATGACTCACAGATTCAGATACCAGCTATCAGGGAATGACACGGGGACAAGTGTAATCTCTACCTCAGGCTGGTGGTGAGGGCTCAGAGTGTGCGCCCAAGTCACGGCCGGCCAAGCCCAGCACTGAGCACATGGCGAGCGCTCAGTCCGGGAAGGCGGCTTTTGCTGCTGCTGATGCTATCGTGATGACTGGAATCTGAATAAAACTGGGTTGCCTTGGGGCCCAGTCTCATCGCCATGTCGCATGCAAAAGAAACACCAGTCTGATGTCCCCAATCCCTTGGAAAGCAGTTTAAATCTTCCTGATCTCTCAGACAGACACCAAAGAGGCCTCCTTTGCACACCGCACACGAAAGCGTTCTCAAGACTCTCTGCCAATCTATCTGCCCGCCAGGTCTCATGGCAGCTGCTCCAGAAACATCCCCCTTCCCGTCACCTCCCTTTTATCCTCCTCGGAGATGATGCAGGGGCTGCTGGGCCTGGCCTCAGGAGACAGGAGACTGTTGCTTACCCACTCTGGGCCTCAGTTTCCTCATCTGCAAAATGTGGATAACAACAGCACTGCCTTCGAGGAGTTAGTATAACCTTCTAGATCTTAGCACCCTGGGGCCATTCCCCCACTGCCCCCACTGAACACAGGGAAAGGGCCAGGCCTGGGCAGGAAAGCAAGCACACCCGGGGGGCAGTGTCACCTCAAGATGTTAGTGCTCAGAGGGCAGGGCCAGATGCTCCCCAGGCACCCAGGGCCCTCCGATGCACCGGGAAAAGACAACCAAGGCCGCTGCTTGGCTGAAGCCGGGCCGCGTGGTTCTGCCTCCTTCTGGCTCCGGGGGCCACAGGCTCTGCATCAGGTATCTGGATGTCGGGCCAGGCCCTTGCCAGGTGTTAAATTCCTGCCCTCACAGTCCTGCGTGTGAGGCAGGTAATCGGGGTCTGGTCATGAGGTGAGACAGCCAGGATTCTGCGGGAGAGGACCTGCTGGGCATCAGGGAGGGCTCCCAGGGGAGGAGGCCCCGAGGGGAAGGGCAAGGGCTGGAGTGAGAGGAAGGAAAGGAGATCCAGGCAGAGGTGACAAAGGCCCAGGAGGGAGAGAGTGGAGGGTTCAAAGAGCTATAAGCTCTCCGCACCGGTCCATAGCCTGTTAGGAACCGGGCCACTGGGGAGCTGCCGGCCGTTGAACAAAGCCTCATCTGTATCTGCAGCCGCTCCCCAGCACCAGCATCACCGCCTCAGCTCCGCCTCAGATCACTGGGCATTAAGTCTCAGAGGAGCACCGGGCCCTGATGCCAGAAAGATTGGGGACCACTGACCTACACCATCTCATTTGGTACCCACAGCCCCTCCCCCACAGAGGTCAGAGGGCAGGAGGCAGGAGGCAGGAGCTCTCATTCCCAACTCACAAGTGGGGAGATGAGTTCTAAGAAAGAAAGCGCCAATTCCTGGCTGGGACCAACGCCCACGTCTCCTGACTCCTGGCTCAGGTGAGAGAATCAAGATGCAAGACGGGGCCCAATACACCTGCCAAATGCTCAGGTGGGCCTATTATCGTCTCCCCCATTTGACAGATGAAGAAACTGAGGTTTACTGAAAACACAACATCCCTCCAGGACTGCCGTATTTTTTTTTTTTTTCCTCTCTGTGGGAGCCTAGGACAAGTCTGAGGTGCCAGGATGCCCTCCCCAAGTGAGGCAGGAAACAAAATCCGGGTGAGTCTCCCGGTGAAGAAAGAAAGGAAGCCGAGATGGGTTGGAAAACAGACACCAAGAAGGGAAAGGCGGAGGAGTATGGGTGCGGATGGGGTGGGCCTTTTGCAGGAGGCCAGTCAGGGTGGGGCTCAGGACCCTAAGCAGTCCCCTCACTCAGTCCCGGGGTGAGACCCCCCCGACTTCCCGGAAGACAACACCCCCGAGCTGGGCGGGGAGAAGGACCACCGCCTCCTGGCTGCCCAATCAGACGCACTCCCAGTCTGATGGGGGAGGCAGCCAGGGCGGAGGGCTCCCAGGCCTTCCCGGAGGGGGCCCCCCCACCCCCGACCTGCCCCAGCTCTGCGACCCACCGCCCACCGCACGCCCCCCGCCCCCCGCCCCAGCCTCATTAGCACCGACGCCCGTCGTCCTCCCCTCGGCTTCCGGTGGCTCCAGAATTTAAAGGTTAAATCCTAACCTCGTCTCAGCAGTTTCTCCCGGCTTTGCCTACCCAGCGCCAGTTGCTGGTAATTATATGCATCTCCGAGCAGCCAATCAGCTGTCAGACTGACAGATACTGATCTTTTCGTTTTATTTTTAGCTCTGTGCTTCCCCCTCTAGTTGCAAAAAAAAATTCTGTTTGTTCTGTACGCTGCTGCTTGGCTCCCAGCTCTGCGGCCAGCTCTCATCTCCACCAGCCAGGCGGGAGCAGGCAGCCGGAGGGGCTGAAGCTTCCTGTCCTTCCAGAAAGAGGGACACAAACAAACGCACCGCTGTCCCCCAGCTGCGTCCCCCACCCCGCCCCAGGCTGCGATGGGGAAAGGAGGAGGCTGGGTGCTGCGTGCAGAGGCACCCTGGGGGCTAAGGGAGTTGGAGGGGAGCTGCCGGCATGGGATTTGAGAAGCGAGTCCTCACCTGCAGGCTAGAGGCTAGGAGACAGAGGCAGAGGCTGCTGAGACACAGAGATGAGCAGAGACAGAGAGAAAGCGAGGCTGAGAACAAGAAAGAGAAAGGAGTGGACGTTAAAAAGACAAGCTCTAGCCCTCTGGAAATATTTCCTCCCCAGCACGGGATAGAAGGAAGCAGGAATGGCTGCCAGCTCAGGGAGCACTGGAGTGAGAGTCCAGAGGGGGACTTTTCCAGCCAGGCCTGCAAAACTTGGGGGGACCTGGGCCACCCCTCCCAGGCCTGCGTGCCTCATCTACCATGGGAAGGGCAAGTGAAATGCTCTTCAGAGCCCTTTTGTGGGTCATTCCAGAAGGTTCTGTGGCCCTCCTTGGAGGCACCATTAGGCTGGCAGGGATGGAGGTCTCATGGGCAGGAGGCTCCTGTTCAGACCGGGGTCTCTGGAAGACGAGGAGGGAGAAGGACTCTGTGGCCAAGGCAAGCTCTTAGGTCCCAGAGTCTCCCAGACATTTGAGGAATGGAAATGACTGTGAAGTTTCCTTCCGTCTTCACCGCACTCTACAGTTTGCAAAGCACTTTCCTCTCTTCAAGAGCCCCTGTTTCTTCCGCATAGTTAGGCCCAGGCTGAAGTGACATAGGAATGGAGAGCCCTGGCGAGCATCACCTGTCCTGATTGGCCCGGTGGGGAAAGGAAGGCAGTGTAGCCTCATGGTTTGGGCCTTACGGCACACCTGATGCCAGTTTAAGCCCTAGGGCTGTTGTTTGCCAGCTCCAGGAGCCTGAACAGATAGATGCCCTGAGTTCTCTGGGCCCCAAGGTCCCCATCTGGAAGGTGGGCCCGAAAGCCGCCCACCTCACAGGATTGCTCTGGGGGTGACGTCACAGTGTACAGGTGCTCCCCACAGCTCCAGCATCCACGCGGCCCGGCACACACTCACGAGCAGGTATTCTTAGCGTCTCCGTGTTGTGGATGGGGAAACTGAGGTTCATGTGACTCGTAATTGGCAGAGCTGGGAGTGGAACCACCACTTCCCGCCCCCCCCACCCCCCGCCTTCTTGGCTTCCTTTTCCCTGACACCACAGATGGTACACCGAGAAAAGAGAGAAAGGAGAGCAGGGAGAAGGGAACAGGGAGACCGAGCGCGATGGAAGGAGGTGGTGGCGCCGCGATCAATTACTTGGGCTATAAATTTCTGCTGTTTTGCAAAGTGAACACACAACCTCAGAGAAGCGCTGGCTGGGTCTGCCGGGGAGAAAACGAACAGCCAAGCTTCCGAGGGTGGGAACAGGAGAAGGAGCTGAGCTGAGCTCCAGGGTGGGGTCTAAGCGGCTGGTGGTGTGGGCGGAGGTCAAGGACCCACGGGGAGCAGCAAAAGGAGGGCAAGATCTGAGTAGGGGGAGGGCTTGGGAGCTGCCCTGGAGCTCCCTGGGGAGGGAGCTCACCCCCCCCCCACCTCTTCTCCCAGTGGCTTTTCGCCCACTGCTCCGAAAACCAGTCCTGGGCAGCCCTGTAACATTCCCGCCTGTCCGGACCTCGGCTGGCTACTGCCTTCACAGTTGGTCCTGGGGGCGACTGAGAGGGGGCTCCTAGAACTTCAGCTCCCTCATCTGTAAAATGGGGACAATGAGAGAATCCAACTCCAAGAGAGGGCGTGAGGAATCAGAGAGACCTTGGGTGTACATGGCTTAGCCTGAGGCCCGGCACGCTCACGCGAGTAGAATTAATATTATTATTATGAAGATAACCGAGAACTAAGGGTTTGTAAAGGGCTAAAGGTAGTTTGGAGACCAGTTGAATTATTTAAAAGGTAGGGGCGTCCTTCCTCCGAGGGACAATGGTGGAAAGGGTTGCCCACAGTGGAGGTTTAATTGACCTGTCTCCTGGCCCGGAGCAGGGGCTGGGGTACAATTTGTGATTGGGGTACAGGGTCGGAGCGAGGCAGCCCAGGCTCCTAGCCCCCACCTTCCTGAGCCTGGCTAGAGCTCATTTAAGACATAGGCAGAAGCCACTTGGAATCCAAGTGCCCCAGGAAAATGGGATTCTGGGAACAACCCTCTCAGGGGGCCTTGCACACTGTGGAATGACAAAGACGGATGACATTCAAATGGGTCTTTGCCAACACGAGGGGCATTTCAGAAGCACTCTGTGCGCTGGGTGTGAGGAAACTCAGCAGCAAACCAGCCTCAGGCCCTGCCCTCAGGGAGCTATTTGTCAGGGAGAAAAACACAGATGTAGCAGCCCCTGAATCTCTCTTGGACCCCTGACAATGGCCAAAGTCACGGGAGGCAACAGGATGGAACAAGAAAGCCACAAACTACAGACATAATGAAATAAGGAAATATGGGGTGGAGGGGCCTGAGGGCGAGGGGTGAAGCTGTATATCAGGGTCCTGGAGAAGATGCCTTGAGTTCACATGGGCACCAGGCACAGGGCCAGCAGTGCACACTCGCCAGCCTGGGCAATCCCGGGCTAATGGCAGTGGGGGAGCTTACTACTTTCAAGGAAGCCTCAGATGGAGTTCTTTAGAATGAAAAGATGCTCGCTGGATAGGGATAATGAAAATGTTATTTTAGTTAGGACGGGCTAACAGCTATAACAAATAGTCCCTAAATGAAAGTTCATTTCATGTTCACGGTAGTCTGCTTTGGGCTGGCGGAGGAGTGGGACCAGGGTCCTGTTTCACAGTCACCCAGGGACCCAGGCTTCTTCTACCTGTGGCTAGGGCCTTAGCCTCCTCAGCAATAATCCTATGGAAGGAGAAAGAGAGAGAATGGAGGATGGCTTGGAAGGAATTTATGGACCAGGCTAGGAAGGGGTGGGCACATTACTGCAGCTCACATTCCATTGGCCAGAGTATAGTCATGTGACCCTGCCTAACTGCAAGGGAGGCTGGGAAATGTAGTTCTGCTATATACCCAAGGGGAAAATAATGAACCAGGGTTTGGTGAAAACAGCCATCTGGACCACAAATGCTGTCCTCTTTGAGTGGATGAGCTGATGCTCACAAAGCACCTTGGGTAGGGTCTGGCCACTGACGTGTGCTGAAGTTGGTTATGTGTCATATAAACTCAGAGGTGGCTCACTTGCGGGTCAGGACTGGTATCTGAAGGCTGTTCCTAACCCCCTTTCTGAAATTTTACATTAAAGTGTGTGTGTGTGTGTGTGTGTGTGTGTGTGTGTGTGTGTGTGTGTGTGAAAGAGAGAGAGTGTGTTGGAGAGAAGGGATGGAGAGAGGGAGGGAGAGGGAGAGACATGGATAGAGAGATGTTTTCAGTGTAGGGAGATTTTCAGCTCACCAGATTCTAAAAACCTTCAGGCATAATGGCTTGAAGAGACGTGGACCGCTATCCTATTAAAGCGACGGCTTGGTTGTGCAAAAGTGACTTCGAAAGGTCTCGATCCTCATGGCCCCACTAACCACGGTAGGAGATGGAGCTGAAGTTTCTCAAATCTCGCCTCCCCCACCAAACACTCCCCAGAGACCCCTAGATCAGGCCTGAGAAGGCCCCAGCTGGTCCACGACAGCAGGCTGCATTGCCACGACCTCTAGGATATCAGCAGCTTACACATGCAGGTGGAGAAACTGAGGCCCAGAGAGGCGCCATCCTGCCCAGGGTCACAGAGCGAGTCGAGGCAGAGCAGGATAGGCATTTGGATTTAGTCAGTCAGGTTTGAGCAACAGAAATGGACTGTTTGCCTTGAGCAGAAAAGGGCTTCATTGCCAGACTGAGGGAGAGAGCGGGCAGCCCCCGGTGAGGACGTAACCAGGGCATTTTGGAGAGTGGGGGAGACTCTGTGACGACTTGCACGACGGGCCATCGGGACGAGAAATGAGTGCCTGTCCTCACAGGAGGGCTGGTGACGCAGCCAGGGCCACAGGCCCAATCCTTGACAAGGAAGGACAGCAACATCCGGACTGATAGCCCATTCCCCAGGCTGCATACGTAGGGGAAATTTCCCACAAGGAAACTGGGGGGCTTTCACCAGAAATGGGGGTGGGCGCCGGGCTGGCCAAAACAGCAGATGTCTTCTCTGGCCTCCCACACCAGGGTTGTGCAATCGAAGCAAAACAACCACGGGACTGGTTTCCTGCAGCCCGGAGTCTAAGCAGGGAATCCAGCCCGGAGCAGGGCTGTGGGGCCAGGAAATCAGAGGCGCTCAGCAAAGCTGTTCCCGGCTCTGCAATTTTCCCCCAGGAGGGCAGAAAGCAGGCTGATGGCTCTGCGCCAGGCTGGGCTCACATGGGGCTTACTAGGCTGGTCAACGATTTCACAAGCGGGGGACACTAGACACACAGTTCAGGGGAGAATTCATCGCAGGAGATTTGGGAGGGCTGCTGCCCTCATCCCACCCTCATCCCACCCTCCATCCCAGCGGGGGGTGGGGGGCCACAGGCTGAGAATGGGCACCCAGGCTGGAAGGAGATCGAAGCCATGGATGGAGGGCTCCTCAATGGGACACCAATCTTGATGTTGCTGTTGATGGTGACTTGTAGATTGTCCCCAATACTTTGGGTGGGCCTGACTTTGTCATTTGAAAGGCCTTAAGAACAGAGCTGAGCCTTTCGTGATGGGGAAGAAATTCTACCTGCAGACAGCGGCGTCAACCCAGGCCCAGAGTTCCCGCCCACCCTTCAGATTTGGGACTTGTCTAGCCAGCCCCAAAATCACATCACCAATTCCTTGCAATTAATCTCTTAACATAGATCTCCTACTAGTTCTGCTTCTCCACTTGAAGCCTGACAGAGGCGGATGGAGAGGGGAGGGTACAGGGCCACGCTGGGAGGTTCCCAGGAACACCTCTGGGTGGGGACATCCACATATTACAGACCAGTGCTAACTGGGTCGTGTCCCTTAGCACAGCTGAGGGACAAGACAGTGCCCCCTGTAGGGACCACACAGCCCCTGGGTATCTGTGTTGGGAAAGGTAGCTCAGTCCCGTCCTCCGTCCCTTGTCCCCTGTGTCACAGACACATCATTGACCTCTGGGTCACACATACCTGACCCTCTAATTTCTCAGACTTTTGGGACCTGGGGGCAGAGCGGTACACTGTTCCTTAGGCAAATCAGGAGACTTAGGCCTGGACTCACTCACTGGTCTGGGGTGAGATGGGCCCGAGCTCTTTGCACCCCCACCTCTCTCGACGTGTGGCCCTCTTCCAAACCAGCCTGTTGATGCCGCGGGCAGAGGCTGAGGTGCCCACAGGACAGGCAGCCCGCTCACAGTGGAGCCGCTGGGTCTGGGCTGGCCCGGCAGAAGGATCGCTGCCAAGCGGACTCCTGACCCGCACCGGGAGAATCCCACCCGGGTCAGGCCGCTGGTGCTCAGGGAAGGCAGGGCCTGACCTGGAGGAGGTCCCATCACTGTCAACCTCTCCCCGCCAGCCCAGGAGTCTCTAGGGCCTTCAGGCACCTATGGCCTCTCCCCAGTGTGTTAGCAGGAGACAACAGGCAGTGGCTTCGAAAACCCCCACGCACCCACCCAACCCCCTTGGAGGGACCTCGGGCCACCACCGGCAGTGAGTGCTCAGCAGCTCCTTACCCCGGGACAAGCGGGTGGCCGGGGAGAGCATAGAGAAAGGAAATACACCTGACTTGCACCACAGGTCTGCTTCGACAAGCAGCTGGGCCTGCGGGCATCTGGGGACACGCTGTGGGTGGGCGGGACTTTTATTCATTGACCAACTATGAATAGACTGCGAGGCTCCGCCCCCAGCACCAAGGCCCCTCTAGGGGAGGTGGAGGGGTGATGATCTCCATCATCCCCAGTTTACAGAGGGGGAGACTGAGGCGCGGGGAGATTAATTTCTTACCCAAGGCCCCACAGCTGGCAAACAGCAGGTGGGCTCCACTGCTCTCTGGTTTAGCCCCATCTGGTCAATCCGGAAGCCATAGGGTACTGTCCACGCTGCCTTCTTCAGGCCTCTACACATACTGCCCCCAGGAGGCCTCCCCTCCCTTGGTCATCATCGAAAAACCTCAAGTCAAAGTGATTCTGTCTGTCTCCTGTTATGTATGTATTCCCCAGCTCTGGCCCATCCATTCTCTCTCTCTCTCTCTCTCTCTCTCTCTCTCTCTCTCTCTCTCTCTCTCTCTCTCTCTCTCTCTCTCTCTCTCTCTCTCTCTCATTACACTGCTTGTTTGTTTGGTCTTTTGGGTTCCCACCCCCTATTATCAAAGCAATAAACACTCCCGATGGAAAGTCTGGAAAGCACAGAGACCTCACGCTGTGGTGTAATTGATCTGTTTCCACACCCACCCGGTCCCCTCCAGATGTGCAGGCCCACAGTCACACTCACTGCTGCTTGTGGGGAGGGTGCACCCCGGAGCAGGGGCAGGGAGCATCTCTGCAACCCACCACGGCTTTGCAAGTCTTGGGTGGCTTTGAAACTCAGCACCCAGTGACATCCATCATAGCTGTCCTCTGGGGGCATCTGCTGTGTGCTGGTGCCAGGCCGAAAGCCTACTGCCCCTCATCCTGCCAGCCCTCTGAGATGTGCTGTTGTCACCATACCCACTTTTCAGATGAGAAGACTGCGGCTCAGGGAAGCTGGGCAGCTTGTCCGAGGTCTTACGTCTGTCTGGGCTCAGCACGGCCCTGCCTCCCCTGGAGAGGCATCTCCAGAGTCCCCCCAGCTGTTTATCTGCCCCAGCCCTGACAACGCTCAGACAGAAACGAGAGGCTGCACTGAGCAAGGTCCACCCGCTACGTGAAAGACGACGGGTGTCACCGCCAGCCTCCCGTGCAGGCAGACCCTGAGGCCAGCTTATATTTCACCTTCACCGAGATCCCAGAGGTTTCCAGAAACCCGGTTTGCTTGAAGCACAGGAAGCAGGATTAACTAAGCCTGGGCAGTTTCCATGGAGCCCGGATTGTGCAAAACAACATTTAGCCTCTCCCAGGGGTGCAGGGACCATAGGCTGGGGAAGGAGCCCCCAGCCCCTTAAGAAGGCACCTTGGAGATCACACATGAAGCAGGAAAGCCAGCAGCATCCACGAGACATCTGGGCCCACGGACAATCCCAGTTGGTGCCCCAAGGGCCACCGGGTACCACTGTCCATTCTTTCTGATCTTCCGGCCGGGAGAACACGCTTGTCATCAGCACGCTGGCTCTGCCCTCTCTTCGCGGCCCAGGAGACGCCAAGGAGACAGAATTTCACTGTCAAGCAGGGAATTCCTCAGGGTTTCCAATGCAATCATTCATTCATCTATTTATTCCCTTATTCATTCATCCCATGTAGTCATCACAAAGCTTTTACTTGTTAGGCCCCTTCTCGTCAGTGCCGAAAGCGTCATCCCCCATCCCCAAATCCCGTAAACAATCACCGACCTTCCATAGTCCAGGTTCCGATGGGATAATGGGATGAAATGAATCACGTAGCTACTCAATACCTTTTCTGGGCATCGGATTCGACTAGACAATATCTTTAGTAACAACAGCAAGAGCTGGCATGAAGCTCTTTCCACGGGCTCAGTAGGTTGTACATTATCCCACGCACAACGGCCCTGAGAAGGAGGTGCTATTGTTATAAGACGCTGTATTCATTCGTTAGTTCTTCCAACAAATGCTTATGGAGCATGGACTCCACACCCCCAACCCTCTACCTGTGCAGGGGAAACCCAAGGTGAATAAGGCAGACTTGCTACAGGGCATGGTGGCCAGCCTCCAAGGCGGGGCTGTCCCTGGCCACCCAACAAAAGATCACATTTCCCAGTTTTCTAGCAATGAAGGGTATCAATGTGACCAGGCTCTGGCCAGTGGCATGTGACTGCAGGTGGTGTGTGCAACTTCCTGTCCTGCCCTGCCCTCAAAGGAAGAGGGGACCTCTTTCTCACCTCTCCTTCCTGCTGACTGGGAAGAGGGTGCAGTAGCAGGAACGGGAGCAAGCCAGTTCAAATCCCAAGGTGGAAGCTGTGTGTTGGGGACCACAGAACGGCCAGCTAGCAGGAGTCTGGGTCCCTGACCCTGTGGAGCCACCGTATCAACCTTGGGCTGTGCGTGTTGGGAACTGGTTATCACGTTTAGGTCATTGCTGTTTGGGGCTATGTTACAGCAGCTGAACCTGTATCATAACATACGGCCACCACAATGCAGCTACCTTGATTCCAGTTTTGCCTTCAAGCGACACAGGCTAGTGTCATGCACCCATCCAGCCCCCCAGGCGGCTTCAGAGACGGTGAGGGACAAGACCGTTACTCTCAGGGGCCACGACAGGTGTACGGAGACACCAGAGAGCCCGTGATGTTTGCAGGGGACGTGGAGAGCTACAGTGTTTCCGGGGAAAGGAAAAAAGCTGGGGTGCCTC
The DNA here is from genome assembly GCA_004027375.1 of Macroglossus sobrinus. NCBI lineage: Eukaryota > Metazoa > Chordata > Mammalia > Chiroptera > Pteropodidae > Macroglossus > Macroglossus sobrinus. The sequence continues at coordinate 31,175 of PVKZ01005623.1, forward strand.
CTGAAAAGAAGAATGAGTTTGCTAAACAAGAGAAGGGCATTCCTGAGGGAGGACCCAGCCGGGACCGCAGCCAGGAGGCTGAGATGCATCGTGAGCGACGGCCGGGGCCCCATGAGGCTCCCGTGAGCTCGCCCTTCCTTCCAGCTTGGACAGTCAGCTGCACACTCAGGCTGGGTCGTTTCTCCAGGGAAAGTGTGTGAGCGGGTACGGTGCCTTTGTGTGGTGTGCAAGAGAGACACTCTGGGTTTCGCGTGGAGGGGAAACCCAAGCCCAAACTGCCATCCCAATGGAGTTGAGTTCACCATATCACCATGAAGCCCTGAGTCGGGCTCCTGTCCCCTCTCCTGCCTCGGTCTCTCTATCTGGTAAATGGGGCTTTTCTTCATATGATCAATTGCACATTTTAATGCAATGGAATTCTGTCTGCCTACGAAGCAGTCCACCAGGAGTTACATTTTGCTTTCACCTCAGTGTGCAATGGGCTTTTATCACTGTGGTCAGGCACACCTCTATCAATAAACAAAAAGCTTCTTCTTAATGGAACACAAAAGAACTGTCAAGCACTGGCCGCCCACTTACCACATGTACAAATAGATATTCGTCCCGCCTCCCCCTAAAGCAAAGGAGAGCCCCCAGTCATCAGACCTTCACCTTCTAACACGTCATGGATTATCCGCTTATATATTAGGTGTGGAATTACGTTTAAGTCAGTGTATAAGTTTCCTGTTGCTGCTGTAACAAATGACCACCCGTTTGGTGGCTAAAAACAACACAAGTTTATCCTGTTATAATTCTGGCCGAAGGCTGAAATGGGTCTCACTGGGCTGACATCACTGCCGCTCCTTCCAGAAGCTCCCAGGGAGAATTCATTCACTTGTCCTTTCCAGCTCCTAGAGGCCACCTGCACGGTCTGCTCGAGGGCTCCTCCCACCAAATGCGTCATTCCAGCCTCGACGTCCATCATCACCACTTTCTCTGACTCTGACCGTTCTGCCTCCTCCCTCCAAGGACCCTGCGATGATAACATTGGGCCGACCCAGACAATCCGAGACAATCTCCCCATCTCAGAAGTCTTAACTTAATCACACCTGCAAAATCTTTTTTTGCTTTACATAATAACGTATTAACAGGTTCTGGGGATTAGGATATGGATATTTTCAGGAGAGGGAGAGGGTCATCATTCTGTCAGTGTCCTTCCAGGAGAATGTCAACCCCTGAGGACAAATGATTTTCCCTGATTTGCTCACTCGTGTGCCCCAAGAACCAGGAACGGGCCTGGCACATAATAGGAGCTCATGACTATGTGGCGATGAGTGAACACATGAATGAAAGTGCTGTGAATTCCACAGGGATGTCTTTACACACTGTAACCAGAACCAAGGAGCCCAGTTCCCAGGCCAGTGCTGACTAGGAGGAGCAGGACAGCGGCTTCTCACCTGCTGGGGCCTGAAGGTCACCAGGAAGAAGGTGACTGAGGCACAACATTTGTCTTTGCCACCTCGGAGGACCGTTTGTCAGAAGACGCATAAATCAAGCAGGTTCTGCCTGAGATGGAGAGTGGGCGGGAACTGTGCCAGCTACTGAGAGGCAGAACCATGCTGCGGCGGTGCCAAGGGACGCCTCCCGTCTCCGGAATGTGGGCGAACTTTTCCTGGTGACTGTTGAAGCAAGTACAGTCAGGGCAGCGGAAAGCTCTGCCCTCACTGAGCCTGGGAGTGACCAGATGAAGATGTCACCAGCTGGATTCAACGTGCACAGAGGCCGTGGTTTGTTGTCATGGGGAATGACATGTTTAGTACTGTTCTGGATCTTTGTTTGTTTCAGTCTGGAGTGTTTTTTTTTTTTAGGTGAAATTTACATATAATGAAATGGACAAGAATCACCTGTATAATTTAAGTTTTGACATATGCATGCACCTGTGTAACCCACACACTTATCAAGACATAAAACCATTCCATCATCCCCAAAAGTACCTTGCTATCTTCCCAGACAATCCTGCACTCCTGAAGGCAACCAATATTCTAATTTTTTTTTTTACCATTATATAGTATTTCCTGTTGCAGAACTTCGTAGAAATGGAGTCATCCAGTTTGTGGGTTTTTGTCTCAGGCTTTTTTCATTCAACATCATATTTACGTGATTCATCTGGATTGTGTGTATTCACAGTGCATCCTCATTTTATGAATGAGTAATATTCCATGATATGGAGATACCACAATTTGCATATCCATTCTCTTAGTAATGGACATTTGAGTTGTTTCCAGTTGGGGGGGTATATAAATAATACTGCTATAAACATTTACATATGATGTTTTTGTGAACATGTGCGCTTACTTCTTTCAAGAAAATCTCTAGACATAGAATTACCGAGTTATGGGGTAGGTGTATATTTCACTTTATAGGAAACCGATAACACTTCTTCCAGAATACTTATAACATTTTGTGTTCCCATCAGCAATTTTTGGGTGTTCTGCTTGTTCCACATCCTTACCAACATTTGGCATTGTCAGCCTTTTAAATTTTAATCATAGAATATCTTAATCATGAGATACTGTGGTAGTATCTCATGGACTTTAATTTGCATTTCCCCCGGTAACTAATGACGCTGAGTGCTTTTAAAGGTGCTCATTGGCCTTCTGTCTATGTTCCTTTGTGAAGTGTCTGTTCAAATCTTTTGACATTTTTTACTAGGCATCTGTCCTTTGATTATTGAATTGTAGACTTACCTATATAATCCAGATACCAGCCCTTTATCAGATATATGTTTTGTAATATTTTTTTTTTACCAATTTCGTGGCTTCCCTTTTATTTTCTTAATGGTAAGCAGAAGTTTTCAATTTTGATAAAATCAGCCTTAAATTCATACGAAGCCGATCTGAAAAGACTGCATACTCTATAATTCAAATTATGTAATATTCCAGAAAAAACAACACTATGAAGATAGTAAAAAGACCAGTGGTTGCCAGGGGTTAGGCAGGAGGGTTGGATAGACAGGGCACGGAGGATTTTTAGGGCAGTGAAAATACTCTATGTGATACGGTAACGATGGATACGAGTCATTATACATTTGTCCAAACCCATAGAATATACAGCACCAATAGTGAACCTTAATGTCAACTATGGACTGGGAGTGTTAATGACGAGTCAATGTAGGCTCATAAATTATAATAAATGTACCAGAGTAGTGGGGATGTTGATAATAGGGAGGATAAGCATGTGTAGGGGCAGTGGGTATATGGAAAATCTCAATAAATTTTGAAGAATTGAAACTAAACAGAGTGTGTTCTCTGACCATTAGAGAATCAAAGTAGAAATAAATAATGCAAAGATAAGAAGGAAATCTCCAAACACTTGGAAACTAAACAATGCACTTCTAAATTATCTATAGATCAAAGAAGTCTCAAAGGAAATTGAAAAAATATGTAGCTCTAAATGAAAACAAAAACATCATATCAAAATTTGTGGTGCTCTCTTCGGCAGCACATATAATAAAATTGGAACAATTTTGCGGGATGCAGCTAAAGCCATGTGGTGAGGGAAATTTATAGCACTAAAATGCTTATTTTAGAAAGAGATAAAGTCTCAGCTCATTCAGCTAATCTTCTACCTTAAGACACCAGACTTTCAAAACAATTTTATGTGAATGAAATATCCCATCTAGTAAATATAAACTTTAAATCCAGTTTTGATCTAATAGTATTATACTTGTGAAATAAAAAAGAGAGAAAGTAAAACAAACAAACAAACAAACAAACAAACTAGAAAAAGAAGAGCAAAATAAATCCAAAACAAACAGAAGGCAAGAAATAATAATACATATAAAAGCAAAAATCAATAAAATTAAAGTCAGAAAAACAATAGGGAAAAACCATAGAAATAAAAGGCTGTTTTTTGCAATGACCAATACACTTGAGAAAACTTTAGCAAGACTAGCAAAGAAAAGAAAAAGGGAGAAAATGCAAATAAACAATACCTGGACTGGAATAGAGGATACTCTACAGACCCTGAAGACATAAAAATAATAATAATAATAAAAGGATAATAAGGGAATATTGTAAACAGCTCTACACTCACAAATTTGACAAGTTAGATGAAATGGATCACTTCCTTGGAAAGCACAAACCATCACAACTCACCCAATCTGAAATATTGAATTCATATGAAGAAAAGGGAACACTTCCAATTCACTTTGTGAGAGCAGTATTACTTTGATATTAAAACTAGATAAAGACAGTACAAAAAAGAAAAATACAGACCAATATCCCTAATGAACATAAATGCAAAAATCCTTAACAAAATATTAGCAAACAAAATTTGGCAATATATAACAACAATTATACAATGAAATCAAGTGGGGCTTATTCCAGGGATATAAGACTGGTTCAATATTTGAAATCAATCAATGTAATTCACCATATAACAGTCTCAAAGAGAAAAATCACACAATCATATTAATTAATGCAGAAAGGAACATTTAACACAATTCAACACCCAGTCATGAAATAACTCTATGAAAACTAGGAGTAGAGGGGAATGTCTTCCACTTAATAAAGAACATTTACAACAATAACAACAACAAATCTACACATAGCACACTTAATGGTGAATGATTAAATGCTTTCTTCTGGAGATGGGGAACAAGGTAAGGGTGCCCACTCTTGACAATCTATGTTTAGCTTGTTTAAGAAGTTGTAGCCAGAGCAATAAGGTAAGAAAGGAAAATAAAAGGCGCATGAATCAGAAAGAAAGAAATAAAAACACTGTTACTCTCAGATGATTTTCTATGCAGAAAATCCCAAAAAGCTATGAAAAATCTCCCATCACTAAGAAGTGAATTCAACCAGGTCACAGTATACAAGATCAACACACACACAAAATCAATTGTATGTCTATATATTAGAATAAACATATGGAAACTGAAATTTTAAATGTAATATTTCTAATTGTTCAAAAATTGTTTAGATATAAACAATAAAACATATATAGAACTTTTGTTCTGAAAACTACAAAATACTGATGAAAGACATTTTTCAAAGATCCAAATAAATGGAGAGGAAATCTCTGTTCACGGATTGGAGGAATCGGCACAGTAAAAATATCAATTCTTCTAAATTGATACATAAGTTTAACACAATATTTGTCAAAATCCAAGCACATTTTTTAGATATAGACAATATTGCCCTAAAAGTATATGGAAAACCAAAAGAATTAGAATACCTAAAACAATTTTGAAGAATAATGAATGAGAAGAATCACTGTACGCTATTTTAAAACATACAACTACGGTCATCAAGACTGTGTGTCACACTGGTGGAGGAGGGACAGACACATAGATCAACAGAACAGAATAGAAAACCAGAAAAAGACCCATACAGATATACCCAAGTGATTTTTCACAAAGGTGCAAAATAATCCAAGGCAAGAAGGATAGCCTTTTTAACAAATGGTGCTGGAACAATTGCACATCTATAGACCAAAAAAAAAAATCAAACTGAACTTCAAACATTATATGAAAATTAACTCAGGATGGATTGCAAACTTAAATTTGTAAAATTATAAAATTTTTAGAAAAAAAATAATAATGGGAAATCTTCAGTATCTGGGATAAGCAAAGAGTTCTTAGACTTAACACAAAGAGTATAATCCACAATAGAAAAAAAAAGTGATACACCGAACTTCATCAAAACTTGAAACTTTGGCTCTGCCAAAGCCTCTGTTAAGAGAATAAAAGACAAGTTACGGGCTTAGGGAAAATAGTTGCAATTCACCTATCTAACGAATAACTTATATCTAGATTATGTTAAAATTCTCAAAACTCAACCATAAAAAACATAAATAATTCACTTAGAAAATGGGCAAAACGCATGAAATCATTGAGGACTATATAGGGATGGCAAATAGGCACGTAAAAAAGATGCTCAACATCACCAGCCTTTAGGGAAATGCAATTTTAAGCCCTGATGAGAGATCACTACATAACTATTAAAACAGCTAAAAATTAAAAACAAAATAGTGACAACATCAAATGCTGGTGAGGATGCAGAGAAACTGGGTCATTCATATATTCCTGTTGGGAATGGAAAATAGTACGGCCACTCAGGAAAAGAGTTTGACAGTTTTCGAAACAAAACGAAACAAAACAAACTCAACACACTTACCATATAACCCAGCAATCAAACTTCTGGGCATTTATTTCAGAGAAATGAAAACTTATATCCATACTAAAACCTGTACATGCATTTTGGCTATGTGTAATAGCCAAAAACTAGAAACAACCAAATGCCCATCAGTAGACCGGTGGTTAGGCAAACCATGGAATAGTACTCAGCAATGAAAAGGAATGTTGACACACATAACTTGGATGGATCTCAAGAGCATCACGCTGAGTGGAAAAGCCATTCTGAAAAGATGGAGAGCTCTAGATGACCGAGCGTAGATAGAGAAGCGGTGAGTGGTTGCCAGGGGTTGGGGTAGGGGCAGCGGGTGGACAATATGAGAGAGACCTTGGTGGTGATGGAATGTTCTGGACCTTGATTTCTGTGATAGTTAACAGGCATCTGCTCATGTTATAAAACAGCACAGAACTCCAGGCACGGTACCCTTGTCAATCTCCTGGCTTTGCTATTTGTACCACCGTGTAAGATATAACCACTGGGGGAAACCAGCAGAGGGTACTGAGATGGCTCTGCGCTAGTTTTGGAACTCTCTGCAAATCTATAATTATTTCAAACGACATCGTGTCTAGTCTTTTCAAGAGCGAGAAAAAAGGAATTCAAGCCAAGAATTCTATATCCAGCCAAAATATCCTTTAAGAATGAAGGTGAAATACTCATTTTCAGATTCAAAGATTTTTTTTTTTCAAATGGAGAAACTTTTTCACCAGAAGATGGGGACGACAAGCAACACGGAAAAGGAAAGGGTACGAGATAGAAATTTAGATTATCAAGAAGAGCATTTGGAATGATAAATACTTGGGTAGACAGAAAAGATCATTTTTCCTCAAAATTTCTGTAAAATATGTAGGAGTATCTAAAGCAAAAATTGTATACATATACATATGACAACACAGCATAAAGGGTGGCAGTCACAGGAATCCATGTTTTATGTGACGTGGTTTAATATTAACTCTAAGTTAACTGAAAAGTTAGGGGTGTATACTTTACTCCCTTAAGCAACCACTAAATAATAATAATAATAATAATAATATAATAACGATGATGATGATGATGATGATGATGATGATGATGATGATGATGCAGGGAAGGTAGGAGAGGAGGTACAGAGGGACAACGTGCAGAGTTACCTTTTAAATATAAAGGCACAGACTGAAAATAAATGGACAAACAAAGATACACATGCAAACAGTGAGGCAAGGGAAGCTGGCACCTTATATAAATATCATCGCAAAGAACGCTCTGTCCCAGTCATTTCCAAGACCCACTCCCTCACCTCACTCCCAGCTCTGTCTGGTGTCCCCTCACTGGGGAGCCTTCGGTGACCCCACAGTGAGGAGGAAGGAGCGGGGTGCTGGGCACTGGGGTGGGGCTGTAGGAACCCGGGCTCTGCCCCCTGCCAGGCTGGGTCTTCCTGTCTCACCTCTCCACCCACCATGGAACCCTGGCCCCCCGCGGGGTACTTGGCGAGGATTGACAGATTCTAGGGGTTCCTGGGTGGTTTGTTGTTTCCTAAGGCTGTAACTGCCTTGGTATACCAGCTTCCGGCCAGAGCCGGGGGTTCAGCGGGGTTCAGGGGTATGTTTGCCAAGGTCATCCAATCAACAAAATATTTGCTGAACACCTACTGTGTGCAGGCCTGTGCCCGGCCCTGGGGATACATCAGCAGAGGAGGCAAACCCAGACCCTTACCTCGGGGAGCTTACGTTCTGAGGTGCATTGAGGAGGGGAGACAGACAGTAAGCAGTAAACATCATCACAAATAAATGATAAAGTTTGTCCGAAGGAAGTGACTGGAGCAGGGGCAGGGGTGGGGTGTGCAGGGTTGGGGTGAGCAGGTTACTCTGGGGAGACTCGTCGAAGAGGTGACATTTGAGCCAAGGCTTGAAGGAGGGGAGGGAGGCAGCCACCCCGACCCGGGGAAGAACTCCAGGCAGAGGGGACAAAGGGAGGCCTGGAGGGTGCCAGGAACGACATGGTGGGGATGTGAGTCCAAACCCAGTTAGTTGTCCCTCTATATCTCTCCCCTCCCAGCAGGGCCCAGCCTGGCTACCCGACACCCCTCCTGGAGTCACCTCCTTCCTCTCCTGCTAATGGGCCTGTGTCCCTCTAGAGGCCCCCTCCCAGCACACCTCCAGCGCCAGCCTGTCCCCTGTCCCCCTTTGGCTGGCGTTAGCAAGGCCCATTAAGGAACATTCTTAACTGTCCAATGCCCACAGGACTCAGGATTAGCAGCTCTACAGCACGGGAGGGCCGAGGGGATTTTATTTATTGTTGGGGATTTATACATGTATATGTAATGGCGGGGGGTGTACCCAAATATGTATTTAAATCAAGTAACTTAATCCACAGAGTTCAAGGCTAAAGCCATCTTAGAAAAGGGTATTTGCATATATTAATCTCTCAACAGCCACAAGGGAGGATGTGTGGGAGAAAGCAGGCTGACCTGGAATTGGAGGATCCCAGAGACACGGCCAGGTGGTGTTTCCTTTCTGTTCTCACCTGTCTCCCCCGCTCCCCGTGGCCGGACAGACTCATAAGGGCAGGGCCAGCATCGACTCGGAACGTCCCAGGGCCTGGTGTGTTTTGTCGAAGGAACGAATAAACGAATGCGCGTGTGCACCGTGAGAATGATGCTCTAAGCAGAAACGTGGGTTTAAGGACACAGCCTACTTACTCTCGTTTTTCGACAGACCCTGGAGGGGTTGGCGGTGCTGGCAGGACAAGAGGCAAAGACCCGGCCCGGAGGAGGCCCTGTTCTGGGGGGCTGAGAGGACATGGAGGGGACACGAGGATGTCCAGTGTCCGTGGACAGTGAGGAAAACCGCTGAAGCATCTGAAAGCAGGAGGAAGCAGTGGAGGGAGAGGGAGGACTGAGAGGGGGACAGATCTGGGGGTGACCGTGGCTGTGAGGCTGGGGTCAAGGGAAGGGTGGGCGCTGGCTGTGGCAGGAGCCAGCTAGCAGGCCTTGGGAGCCTCTGGAGTTTGCATTTTATTCCAGGCACACACAGTGGTGACAATCTGGGAAAGCAGAATCCTTTTTCAGGAGCAAAGGCAGCCAGCCACCTTTCCCCAGCCGGGTGATAAAGTAAAACCATGTGAGCCTCCCCGCACCCAGGCTGCTGCCTCCTCTCTCTCTTTCTCTCTCTCTCTCTCTCTCTCTCTCTCTCTCTCTCTCTCTCTCTCTCTCTCTCTCTCTCACACACACACACACACACACTAAGAGACAGCCTCCAGCCTCAGCACTAAGGCAGGTCAGTGGGAGGCCCAGCCTTTGGCTAACCTTGACCATGGCGCCCTAGGCCCGGGTGGAAAGAGACTGGTTTCCCTTCTCAGCAGCTCCAGGAAAGGAGCCAGAGACCAGGCCCCACCTGCAAAGATGCCTGAGGCTCCTCAGGGCACGAGGAGGCTCCGGGCTCTGCTCCAGCAGGTCCCCCAAGGAAAGGGTGGCCATGCCTTGTACTAATTGCCCTCGGTATCAGCAGCAACATCAGTAGCTGGCACCTTTTGGAGCCTTGGGGTGGCCAAGTTCATTGAACTCCCTCTTTAGAGATGGCAAAAGTGAGGGAGCGACTTGACTCAAGCAGCAGAGCCAGTAAAAGGTGGGGGCTGGATTTGAACTCCTGCTCCATCTGTGTGCCCAACCAGGGCCCTTTTACCAATGACGGGGACACCTCCTTGTCCCATGGGGAACGGAAGCTCAGCAGAGTCTCATTCATTCAAAGCCTCTTTGACTCAGAATTCCTGAGAGGGGGGGATTCTCCTTTGCACCAAAGGTGGAGGGATGCAGGGTTTACCTCACAAACGAGCTGCGTTCGTAAAATTCACGGGGACACGCTTCACCTGGGAAGAGAGATGGCTCCGAAACGCCAGGAGTGTGCGGAAGCAGAAGCATCCCCACGGTGAGTACACCCACCACTCACTCACCAAGGATCTTCATGAAAGCTGCTGCAGCCTCTGCAGCCCCAGCTCACGCCCAGCTAAACGGGAGGCACTGGGCTGGCACCGCTGGGTCTGGCCTCGGCTCCCGGCTGTGTGCCCCGAGGCCGGAAAGCCCCCTCTCTGAACCTCAGTTTCCCATCCTAAGCGTAAATGATAATGGCTTCCCCGCAGAACTGCTGTGGCAGGTGATGTGTACACAAACAGCGTGAGGCTCGACAAAGCGCGGTAGGTAGGTCCGCTGGAATTCACAGCTGTTTCACAATAATCAAAAAGTACCTCCCGAATCAAATAGCCTGCGTCTCAGGCTTCGCACTAATTCTCACGGGTCTTCGCGGAGATCGGCGAGAGTTCCCTGCACCAGGCTCCGGGCAAGTTCCCCCACACTTGTCCCATCAGTGGGTCTTGATCTATCCAGCATCTGTGTCGTGAAGTCCCTGCTGAGGGCGGGCTGTGGCCTGGACGGACGAGACTCCCACCCATCCATCCTGGGGGTCTAGCTACTGAGTGTGCCCCACAAGGCGGCAAAGATGGGTAGGGGGAAGGTGCCAGGTTAGATCTTAATCTGAGATAAACAAATATTTTAGTATGAGTAGATCTCACTCAATATTTGGGACATACTCATACTTGTTATTTCGCTCTTCTCTGAAATACATATTTAACTGAGTGTGCTATGGGTGAACAGTGGGGTGGGCTCTGGCAGGGGGATGAAAGCAGCCCACCGTGCCCTGGGCCTGTAGCTAACGGGAGGGAGCTTGGAATTCACACTCTTAGAGTCAGTGAACCCCTCACAGTCCCTACCTCACCCCCAAACCTAGGCCCTCCCAGGCTGGGACAGGCCCAGGAGGGGTCACCAGGAGAAACGCTGCCCAATCCTGTGTCCTATAGAGGAGGCCACCCAAGGCACCCCAAAAGAATCGTGGGCCAGGAGCTCAGGGACAAACGTCCTTGTCGACCTCTGTCTCAAGGACAGCACGCCATGAACGGATTTGAGAGCGTGAGGAGGGGCCCCAGGGAAGAGATGATGGGGCTTCCAGACGCTTCCAGCCAGACATGTCACCACCTGGACTTTCCTTTTCCACTGGGGCACACGTAACGAACGGAATGTCACCTGTGACTCCCGACTGGCGAATTATGAAGACCCCGCCCAGGGGTTGGTCTGATCCTGCTCTCGACCCTTGGGTGCCTTCTTGGTGTCTGTGTCATACCCATTGTATTATTTGCTTCATATTTATATATTTTTCAGGGATTCCCTGTTATTTACTTAAATCGATGTATGTCTCAGGGAACTTCCTCTGCCTACTTTAAGGGGGAAACTAAGGTCCCTGCCATAAAGAGAAAATAAGAGCAAAAATGAATTACCATGAAAACAAACGATGTTATGAAACTCTACGTGGCTATGGCGGCCTCCTTGTTGCTGTAGGGCTGGGGAGTGTGGGCTCGTCCGGGAGATCAGAGGAGCCGAGAGGAGCAGAAAAGGGACGCGCCTTGGTGTGGCCTGAGTCTGTGGCTCCCGGAATCACCTCTCTCCTGTGTCAGCAGCGCTGCCCACCCACCCCTGGGGAACCGCGAGCCGTGGGGGACATCCCGGGCCACTGAACCGGGGGATGGGGCTCCCTGCAAGGTAGGGAGGGCCCCGGTCTCATTTGATGCTGACGGGCACTATCATTAACCTCCGGGCACGGGGCAGGTACCAGCACCGTCCACTTCCCCGAGGATACCCGAGCGCTGGGCGCGGGCCTGGCCCATGGCCTCCTCCGGAAGTGGGCAGACCACAGCAGCCCTCGGCCTCTTGCATAGTTAATCTATTCTCTACAAAAGGCTCCACATGTTTTCTGGGGCTCCCCTCCTCGGGGACGCCCTCTCCACCTAGCACCCCTCGCTCGACCACGCCCACCTAGAGGCCACGCCTCCAGCCCGCAGCGGCTCTCTAGGGGCGTGGCGGTTTCTGCAAGGATGCTCTGCTATTTGGGACCTAGGACTCTTCGTGAGCAGGACCCTAATGACGGTCCCCTCCCTCCACTACAGCCCGGAGCCTTGGCCCAGAGACGAAGGGGAAGGAGGACCACTGCCCCCCCCCGCACCCCCAATTCTCCCAAACCACGCCTTCTCAGTGAAGTAGGTAACTCAGACCACAGTCACCGCCCACGCTAGCAATTTCCTTCACGAGGACGCAGTCACAAGTCCCAGAAAGAAAGGAGCGGTGGTGGAGAAGGGGAGAAGAAAGGCACGAGGACAACAGGACGGTCCCCAAACGGTCCTCTGGGCAGGAGGCCAGCAAGGATGGAGGTGACATTTCACCCACGCAAGGACTGGCAGCTGTTTGTCACGTCCCCACAAAACCAGAAACAGGCTATGCTCTGACGTGGCTGGCAGAGTCGGGGACCAGACATGTACGCTGGTGGCATATGTTGCAGGCAGCAAATCTGTCACTTGGCCCCAAGGGGGCTGTGAGGCCTCTGTCCCCAAGGCCCCCACTCTGCCATGATCCATTTCCACAGCTTCTTTGGTTCCTTTCCAGTCGGAAGAGCAGCCTGGATACTCTTGTGGGTCCCAGGAGACTTGGAAGTGGCCCCATCCAGGCCCTCCAGAGAGTGTGACAAGCCCTAGGCAGGGAGAAGGTGGTACAGAGGGGCTCATGGGCAGTGTGGTCCCATCCCGCTGGGCTGGGGCTCTCCGTTTCCGTCTGGGGAGGGTCTGACCTTAGACCCAACTCGCAAGATGAATTCGGAGGTGAGTCTAGCCCTTTGCAGCCTAGAAGAAGCGAGGGCCTGGCCAGGGGGGCTGTGAGGAGACCCCTCACCACACACACACACGTGCTTCAGAGAAACACTCGGTCCCAGAATCCCAGCCCCACGGTCCTTCGACCCACCCCGCTCTGGTCGAGGAGCAGGAAAGCAGGAGGGCCGTGGTTGGCAGGGGCGGCCCCCAGGGACCCCTCCCGGCCCCTCAGATCGCCCTGAGGAATTGCCACCTTGCCTCCTCTTGGTCTTAGCCCCAAGGTCCTGTCCAGGCAAGCAAAACAGACAACGCCCTCTCTCAAGGGCTCCCTAGAGTAGCACTCCTGAGAAGCAAGGGCGAACCCCACAGAATCCAGATGCAATGGGAAAGCATTTTCTTGAACCATCTAGGTGCCAGCAAGGAGGAGACAGGCGAGGGTGGTGGTGGGCAGAGCAGGGGTGTCAGTCACCCAGACCTGGGCTCCAATCCCAGCTCCCACGTGACTGTGGGCAGGTCACTTTCTCTCTGATCCTCAACTTCCTCCTCAGCCAGAGAGGCACGACCCTAGCACCAACCAAACCCAGGTTTTCTGCACATTTCCATGCATTTGTACGGAAAGCACCCGATGCCTGGGATGTGCAGATAAAGTTTGTGTCGGTGACAACCATTATCGTTACGGAATGTCACAGACAGGCAAGTATTGGCAGGTGTTAAACATATAAGAACATTTTAAATTAAAAAAAAAAAAACTTAAAGCCGAGAATGTCTGTGCATTCATGCGGTCTAATCTGCAGATTGGAACGGATCCCTGAAGCTCTGTTTCGGTTTGGCTCCTGGTGCAATGTCACATCGCCCGTGGGAAGCGAGGTTCCCACGACGGGGGTCGGGGGAGGAGCAGGCGCTGAGGGGCTCTGAGTCCCGAGCACTGGTTCGGAGTTTGAATCCCAGAACCTCGAGCCCCAGACCCGGACACGTGACCTGTTCCTCAGCAGAGGTGAGGAGCCGGAGGGACGGACTCCGGGTTACCAGCTTTTTCTACAGATCTCTGGCTTTCTGGCGCTTGGTTGGCTTGCGGAGGGGCGTGGCCACAATAAGGCGTGGCCTCTGCTCATTCAGCCACGCCCCCAGGGTGGGGGAGGTGGAAGGAGAGCCCGGTGACCGTGGCCCGGAACAGCATGGAAATTCACATGGGGTCACGTGGATCAGGGGACACCACACAACTTTGGTCCCTGAGGCAGCCCCTGTGCTGAGGGGCGTTGGCCACCAGAAGGAACAGCTCTTGAGGCTGGTCAAGGGGGCCGGCAGTAGCCAGGTGCAGACCAGGGCAGGCAGGGACAGGAGGAAGGTGGGCTGGCTCCAGTGCAGGGCACAGCCTTCCAGGGAAGGTGCCGTTCTGTCCCATACTTATTCATTCATCATCATTGTGCCATGCATGGCCTGGGCTCAGGTTCAAATGACCATGACCAAAGTCACGGGCCCCGCCCCCAAGGGTCTCTGAAGGGGTCAGCGAGGTTGATCGAGAGTCGGAATCAAGTCGGACCTGGTGGTCTCCTAAGGACTTTGGATCTTCCTCTCCCTGCGATGAGAAGCCACGGGATGATCGCGAGCCAGCAAGAGACGGGATTTGACTCGCATTTTAAAAGGATGGTTTGAGCTTCAGTGTGGAGAACGGACTGCAGGGGAGCAAGGGTAAAAGCAGGGAGAAGGTCAGTCCATACAGGATCTGGGGTAGCAGCTGGCCCAGGGGTCCCGGGAGACCTGATGAAGGGCCGGGTTCTGGGTGTGTTTCTGGGTTGGATGAGAGAGAGATGGGAGTCAAGGACAACTCCAAGAGTCTGGACCTGAGACTATGAAAGCGTAGGGCCTCCGGTACCGTGAGAAGACCAGGTTTGGGGTTAGCAGGTGGGGAGACACCATTTGGGATGGGTTATGGGTGAGGAGCCATGTAGGAGGCATCCCTTGGGAAGAAGTGTCTGGGGCTTGTGTCAGCCTGGAGTCCCCGTTGCTGAGCTGGAGGTAGGCTTCTGGGGCGGCGGAGGGAGGCCGTTCTCAGCCCCAGGAACCAAAGAGAGCATGCAGGGAGAGGGCAAGCAGACAGGAGAAGCGGGGACAGTGTTCAGGACGGAGCTCCGGGGCAGATCCAGGTGAACGGGAGCGAGAGGAGCAAGTAGCAAACCACGGCTGGGAAGGAGGGAAGCCCAGAGAAAGGTGAGTTAGAGGTGGACCGAGTGACCGGCTGTGTCCGTGGCAGGTGGAGTCATGTGGAGTCAAAGGTAACCTCTGGGGTTAGCAATGCGGTGGTCGGCATGGACCTTGGCAAGGGCTGTCTGGGTGGAGAACCTGACCGAAGGGGGCCTCTGGGGATCAGAGAACACGGAGACCATCATCTGGCAAAGAAGCGTGCTGGGCGGGGCTCAACAGGACAGGCTGACCTGGAGGGGACCGCAGGGTCAAGGTGTGGTTTTAAACGTGGGAGACGCTCCTGCGTGTTTGTGGCATGCCGATGGTGACCATCCACGGGTGGCGAGACAGTTGATGACCCTGGAGAGATGGGGCGACACTGTAGAGAAGCCTTGAGAAGGCGAAGGAGAATGAGGAGGTGCACACGGCCCCGGCCAGTGCCACCGTGTGGTCCCCGGAGCACAAGAGGTGGCACCGGGACTCCGCCAGGGTGGGTGCAGGGAGAGGCAGGCAGCCCAGGTGTACGTACCAGAGATCAGCATGTTGTATGTAACCTGAGTGTGGAGAGAGGAGGAGGCGGGGGAGGGGGAAGACGAAGAAAAGAGAGTCAGAGCTTGCAAGGGACAAAGAGTGATGGGAGTCGAGGTCACCCAGGGAGTGTGTGGACAGACAGGAGTCAGAGGGGCTGCTGGAGATGGACGTTAGGATGGGGGAGGGCGTCGGGGGCAAAGCGGGGATCCAGGTGTGGTTTTGGAAGCGGCAGTGAGGTACGAGCTGGAATGTCTTTGGAGGAGAGGATGTCGGGAACTGGGAGGTGAAGGCAGGTGAGGGGAGGACGGAGAGGCTGGAGCAGCCCCAGTCACTGCAGGTGTGGCTGCCTGTTCCGTGGGGGAGGGGTGAGGTCTGGGAATGTCCCCGTGGCTGGGCTCCAGGCGGACCCCCCCTCTGTCCCACTATAAGCGAGCACATCCCTTGATGGCGGCTCCTGGCAAAGACAATCTTCAGAAGTCTTCCTTTTCTTTTTTTAAAAAAAATTGTAAAACACATAACATAAAATGTAGCATCTTAACCATGTTGAAGTGTCCAGTTCACCAGTGCTAAGTATCTTTGCATTGTCACGCAGCCATCGCCACCATCCATGTCCAAAACTCTTTTTGTCTTGCAAACCTGGAACTCCGTCCCATCGAACGCTGACGCCCCACGCCCCTCCCCCAGCCCCTGGCAACCAGCATCCTCTTTTCTGTCCCCAGGAATCTGACAACTCTAGGGACTTCGCGTAAGCGGAATCATACCATATTTGTATGACCATGGGTGCCCAAATATCTCTTCGAGACCCTTCTTTCAGTCTTTTTGGCTATATATCCAGAAGAGGAACTGCTGGATTCTATGGCAACCCTCGGTTTGGCTCCTTGAGGATCCCCCCATCCTGTCACTTTGTCACTTTGTCACTTTGCCACCAGCAGTACACTCCGTGCTGATTTCTCCACGTCCTCGCCAATACTTTTTATTCCATTTATCGGACACTCGTTCGTTCGGTGACACTCATCGTGTCATCTGGTGAGGTGAGGGCATCCCAAGGGGGACGGGGACAAGGGACCTGCCAGCCGGGTGGGGCTGGAGGCAGAAACGGCGAGTGACAAGTTCAGCCAAGGGACAGGAGTGTAATCAGAGAGAGAGAGACAAGGCTGGTAAGACAGACCTCCTGGCAATGAACTCCTACAGGGCTCTGAGCAGAAAGTGATGGACCCCATATGTGAACGTGGATTAATCTTTGGGTGAAAAGTAGATGGTGATTGGAGGGCAAGAGACAGGTTGGGAAGCCAGATTAAGAAATGCTCAGAACGTTCTGGAAGAGAAGAGTGTCCTTCTGCATTGCAAAGAGCCTGCTACCACCATCAGCTCTAACTGCACTGGGGCCTCACGTGGGCCCAGCCCCTGGCCAAGCAAGCCCTTTGCCTCCATCATCTCGGCTTACCTGGTCAGGTGGGTACGTAACTGTGCCAGTTTATAGATGAGGAGACTGAGGCTCAGAGAGTGTAAGTAACTTGCTCAAGGTCTCAAAGCTGGTAAGTCAATAGCAGAACGATGCTGCAAACTCCCACCTGTTTTCCATAATCCCACGTGCATTTATCGAGCACCGACTGTGTCCCAGCCCCACACTAAGGGCTGTGTGACGCCGAATTCCTTGCTCTTAACAGCGACTCCACACCAGCTCAAATAGCAGTCACCCTCCAGCCTGCCTCAAGACACGATGAATAAAGGTCACCAGCTCATGAGAGTTTGGTGAAGTTGGAGAACAACGGGAAATCGTTGAAAATGGCTAAGCCACGTGAACTATTTGAACGCACCCTGCACAGAATCTGCTGGGCCTGGGAGGGTTAACTGCCAACGGACTCAACAAGAGGGGATCCCGGTAAATGACAGAGGGTCCACAGCCTCCCTCCCCAGAGATGAGCTGATCATTTTCTAATGGTGGGGCTTCTATCAAAAAAAAAAAAAAAAAAAAAGGAAGAGCTCAGGGAAGGCTTCGGTCCCAGGCAATCGCAATCTTTGTAGGTCAACACGGCCAAATGATGCTGACAAGTTCATATTAGGTTCCACCTAATACAAAATGATGTCGTGTCACTTCCACTGGCTTTCGCTCCTTCACCCAATGCCATCCGGCGAGTTCCGACCAAGTGCGGACAGTGGGAACACCGAGAGGAACAAAACACCTGTGGCTCCTGTCCCCCCTGGAGCTGTGACCTGCGGAGGGTCACAGGTAAAACACACAGTCACGAGAGCGATGAAGAGTGAAGGCAGCCATGAGGAGGCGGGGTTATGTGTCTGGGGCGTCGGTGACAGCTTCCCTGATGAAGGGCAGTAACAGCTGACACCCAACACGAGGACAGGAATTGCCCCCAGCAAGGGGACAGGAGGAAAGTGTCCCGGGAGGAAAATGAGAGCCAGGAGGCACCACGGGAATGGATGAGAAGCAGGACCTGGCTTCACTGAGGAAGGAGACAGGCCGGCAGATAGATGGAGAGCAAGGCTTTTCATCTGTTTAGACTTTCAAAAGTCAAGGCAAATAGGGCCGAATGTCGAACACATTTTAACGGGCGTAGAATCTTCGAAACGTTTTCTGCTATGTTTTCCCTTTTGTTAATTCAGTGATTTTTTTCTTTCTCTCTCTCTGGCCACCACCGTAAAACCTAAACCAGGAGGCGTTTGCCCCCTGAAGGGCCAGTGGATAACATCTGTACCACAGAGCGGGGAAGAAG
>PVKZ01005624.1:0-49355 GCA_004027375.1 Macroglossus sobrinus
CTGAGCCACTCACAGGGCGGGGGTGGGGGGTGTCTGCAGAAGCGGGGGGCTGGGGGCAGGAAAACTGAGCCTCCTGGCTGGACTGGGGGACAGGACTTGACTCCAAAATTCCCCAGAGCCAGCCCCCACGGGGAGCAGGAGAAGGGACGGGGTGTGTGCGAGGGGGCGTGTGAGAGCACAGGTATCAGCCAGGAGCGAGGGGTTCAAGGGAGGGGGTCTCGAGCCCAGTGGGGGAGGTGGGGCTGGCAGGCTGGCAGGCACCCAGCTAAGCCCTCCTAGAGGAGCAGGTGTGGTGGCCGTGAGGTGAAGTCCAGGGGGACCCTGGGGACTGGGAGACCCCCTCCGGTAGCAGCGAGGGAGGGTGGGTATAGAACTCGGGGAGCCCCCAGGCAGCAGGCCACCCGGGGCGGCCACACCCGCCCAGGCCCACAGCCTGCCCTGCCTCCCCTGGAAGCAAAATTTGCCCCAAATCCCATCCCAGGGTCTCCAGTGTAGCAGAACCAGACCCCCTGGATTTTGGGGGGACGGCTCCCACGCCTGTGGGGGGCCCTGTGGATGATGGGATGAGGTTGGGCCTGTGCTAAGGGGTCGTGGCTGGTCTAGGTGGAGGGGTGCCCGTGGGCCCACATCCCTCTGGCCTCTGTTTCTGTCAGGTCACCTGCAGGGGTAGGCGGGCTCCCCAGGCTCGTAGCCCTACCAACTCCTGATGCGTTTCAGGGGTGTGGGGAGCCGGGGTACGGGGGACTCACCCCAGCCATGAGGCCCCCCGCCTCCCTCACGGTGGCTGTGGCGCTCAGAACAGCACCCAGGGTCAGGAGCCCGGCCAGGCTGATCCCTGCACAGAAGGCTGGGTGGGGGGAGAGAGGAGGAGGGTTAGGGGGTCCGGGGCGGGTTCCCAGGGCACAGGGCCTCGCCCCAAAGTCTGCCAGGAGTCGGGGTACATGCTGGACTTCCGGGGCCCTGAAGGGACTACATCCCCCATCAGGCAGGGGTGTGCATCCCACCCCCGCCCCAGGCTCAAGAAGACCCTGCCTCCCCACGCGGCTTCCTGCCCCCCACTGCCCGCCCTCCGCCCTCTCCCCTCCCCCTGGGGCTATCTTTGAAGCCACACAAAGCCGCCCCATGCCTTGGTGACAGGTGGCTGAGTGGGGACTGCAATCTTATCAGTCCAGACCCAGGCTTCCTGCTCCAGGGAGGCTGGGGCCCAGGATGAAAGTTAAAAAGTGGGGGCTTGGGGACACCGGCCTGGGGCGGGGACAGCGGACTGGGGCGGGGACGGCCACCAGCCCCGCGGGCCGCGGCCTCCCCACGCCCACCTGCCTTGGTCTCCTGTGCTCTCCCCAGAGGCCAAGGCCCCAGGGCCCAGCACTGTCCCTGCGAGCTGCCCATGGGCTCGTCCCCACGGACCTTGGCACCCGAAGGCCCTCCCCGACAATGGCTACCCGGAGCCCCACTCACCCCAGTGGTGCAAGGCCTCGTAGGGGCTCCCCTCTGGGGACACGCGGCCGACAATGGCAAAGTGGGCCCCGAAGCGGGTCAGCAACGCCGTGGTGGCCACGGAGAGGCCCAGCAGCTGGCGGGGAGCAGACCGGACAGTGTGGGCCGGGCCGGCACAGGCCCGCCTCCCGGGGACCCCAGCACGCCCCCAGCAGCCCCCCTCCAGCCTCCCGGCCTCGCACGAGGCCGGCCCGGCTCTGGGCTACAGGCTGTTTCCACTGGGTGGTCTCAGGGAGGCCTCTGCCCCGGGCACCTCGGCACACTCACGCATACATAGCCTGACACACTCACGCACACACAGCCCAACACACACACGCACAACCAGACACACTCACACACAAACAGCCTGACACACCCACACTCACACAGCTTGACACCCTAACGCACACACAGCCCTACACACTCACACACACACAACCAGACACACACACACACACAGCCTGACACACTCACACACACACAACCAGACACACACACACACACACACAGCCTGACACACTCACACACACACAACCAGACATACACACACAGCCCGACACACTCATACACAGCCCAACACACACACAGACAGCCTGACACATAGCCCGACACACTCACGCACACACAGCCCGATACACACACACACAACCAGACACACACACATCCTGACACACTCATGCACATGCAGCCAACACACTCACACACACACAGCCCGACACACTCACACACACACAACCTGATACACTCACACACAGCCTGACACACGCACACGCAGCCCAACACACTCACATGCAGCTCGACACACACACACAGCCTGACATACACTCACAGCCTCACACACTTACGCATGGACAGCCTGACACACTCATGGAGCCCCCCAAACGCACACTCCCTGGCTGCAGAGGGAGGCGTGGGTCCACCCCCCACACCCCTGGGGGAGCACCTCTCGACCAGGAAGCCAGTCCCCCACCCGGGCAGCGCCCCCTCAGGCCCCGGCTCACCCACCACCCTCAGGCCTCCCCCAGGCCCTGTGCTGCCCCGTGCGAGGCCGGCCATCCTGCCCAGTGGTCACTCCGCAGGGAGTCAGCTGCCACCAGGATGCGAGGGGCACGTCCACGGAGGCCGGGTGGGGCCAGCGGGCTGGCATGCATGAGTGGGGGGCAGACCCCTGTGCCCAACGCCAGTGACACCTGCCACCCCCACCCGCCCCACCTGCCCGTTACCAAGGCGAAGAAGCTGATGACCAGCATCTGGCATTTGGCTGCCCGGACTCGGCTCCAAGGGCCCATGGTGGTGTCCGTCCTCTCCGCCCCCCACGAGCTGGGCGGGGGCCTCAGGCTGCGGCTGCCCGCCCAGGACGTCGGCAGCGTCCACCCGTCTGTCTGTCAACACACCCTGGAGCGGAGCTGCGGGGCCCCCGGAAGGGCAGGCAGGAAGGGGAGGGGCGGGTGGCATAGTCAGCCCCTGCCACCGCGGCTGCCCGGCCCTAGACGTCCGTGGGTGGGCATCTGAGCCACCTGTCCCGGAAGGACCCTGCCCTGGCCGCAGAGGCCCCCCGGGGAGCAGGCAGGTGAGCGGGCGACGGCACCTGGCCGGGAGTGTGGGAGCAGAGGGGGTATCCCCCGGCAAGTCCCAGACCAGCCGTATCCCGGAGGTTTGGGGCAGAGCCACCCTGTGGGCACAGGGCGGGCCGGGGCCCTCACCTGCACCCACACGGGGCCTCCGAGGGGGGCTCGCAGCAGTGGGGGGACCGGAGGCCGGGGCAGGGCTGCCACCCCAAATGCATGTGGGCTGGGCTAAGTGCGCCTCTGGGGGCCACCGTGGGCTGGGGACATGCAGTGACACCAGCCATCCGGGCCCGGGCCTGGCCGGTGTGAGGCTCAGGGCCACGCTGATGGGGTGGGGGTGCCCATGCACAGCTGGACTTGGCTCCCTTGCACGTCGGGCCACGTGGGGTGCTGCCGAGCCCCCCCCCGGCCGGCGGGGCAGGCGGGGACCCCCAGCGCCGTGGGCCCATGGCTATGTTGCTCCAGGCGGAGCCCGGGCGTGGCTCAGGCTGGGGCTCATGTGTGACATGGGGGGCAAGGCAGGAGTGAAAGTGCCGGATCAGGAAGGAAGAAGGGGTGGGCAGCGCCACTGCCCCCCGAGGCAGGAGCCCCTTGAGCGGTGCCCGCCTCAGTGCCCCGCACTGGTGGGAAAAACCCAGCCCGCAGCCCCCAGAGGGCACGGCACGGTGACCGGGTGTGTGTGGCCCGTCACCAGGGGCCGCCATGCTGCGTCTGGAGAAAACCCTTTGCAGGGGGGGCCAGGCCTGGGCTTGTGACCTTCCCCTGCTGAGCGCCACCGTGCTCCCAGCACAGGGCACGTTTGCCCCGAGCCCCACCCCTCGGCTCGACACACCCTCCCCCCCCAGCACCCTCTGCAAGAGGGTGTGGCTTCTGAAGAACTGGGGGCCCTGCCCGGCCCTCGGCCGCCCAGCCATCTTCTCTGGGCACCTGGGGTAGCCACCCACGCCGAGGGCCACCCGTGGGAGCCCCGAGGGGCAGGCCCTCCCACCCCCAGACCCCAGACGCCTGCTAGGCTGCCTCCCGCTCCATGTCCAGGGGAAAGGCTGGGCTTGAATGTGTCTGAGTAAGAGCGAACGTGTGTGTGTGTACATGTGTATGTGTGTGTGCACACAAATGCACTACGTGTCTGTGAATGTGTGCACGTGCATGTGTGTGCCTGTGGCTACATGTGTGTGTGTGTGCACGCCTGTGTGTGCACGTGCACGTGTGTGCCCATGGCTATGTGTGTGTGCACATGCATGTGTGTGCTTATGAGTACACGTGTGTGCACACATGTGCATGTGCGCCTGTGGCTACACGTGTGTGTGCATGTCTGCGTGTGCATGTGCCCGTGGCTACGTGTGTGTGCACGTGCATGTGTGTGCCTGTGAGTACACGTGTGTGCACACATCTGCATGTGCATGTGCGCCTGTGGCTACACGTATGTGTGCATGTCTGCGTGTGCACATGCATGTGTGTGCCTGAGGCTGCGTGTGTGTGCACGTCTGCTTGTGCATGTGCACGTGTGTGCCCATGGCTACATGTGTGTGCACGTGCATGTGTGTGCCTATGGGTACACGTGTGTGCACACACCTGCATGTGCGCCTGTGGCTACACGTGTGTGCACATGCATGTGTGTGCCTGTGGCTACATGTGCTTGTGACTACACATGTGTGCGCATCTGTGTGTGCGCACGTGTGCGAGGTTATCCGCCACCCAGGGACACTCTTTTTTCTCTCTCTTTCTCTCCCGCAGCTAATAACTAATTGGTTCATTGAAGCTGTTTTGTCACAAGGCCCGAAACGGGAAAATCTGAGCAAGAAAAGCAGAAACGTGAGACCGGGCCGTGAGCCACCGCAGGGCACAGTGTCCGGACACCACGCCGCGGCAGTGCATGGCGAGGAAACGCCCGGACGGGGAGAGGAGGCAAGTTGCCGGAACCGGGGAGCCCCGAGCCCCACTGGGGACACCCACCCCCGAGGCGGTGCCCAACCGGGGACTGCGGGATGCGGGGGCAAACCTGGCCCTCACACCTCAGCCAGGTGAGCCGGGTCAGCGTCCCGGGGAGAGGCCTCGCGGAGAGCGAGGGCCATGAGATGATGGGAGGAGGGGGGCGCCGCACCCCCGTGGCCCTCCGTCCACGCCCACAGCCCAGCGGAGGGCGCCCTGCCCGGCGGCCCCGGTCCCCACAGCTGTCGTCTTCATCCCAAACACGGGAAGTCTGCCACCGTCCCAGCCCCGGGGAGCCGTGACGACTGAGTGTGACGTGGGGTGCGATTGGGGTCCCCGCCCGACGGGGGTCTCGGGGAACGCGGAGGGCGTGTGAACAGAACGTGGCTGTGTTCAGTTCACAACGACGATCCACACTGATGGATTAGTTCTGACGAAAGTCGCACACCGTGTCAGTCGTTGGAAACGGGGACCTGCGTGTGGGGTGCATGTGAACCCCCCGTACTGTCATTGCAACTTTTCTGTAAACATAGAACTGACCTAAAGGAAATCTTATTTTAAAAGCCGGTTTTGCACACCGCCCCAGGCCCACGGGCGGGGCGGGGCGGGGGCAGGCACTGTGGGTCTGTCCCCGACTGTCCTCTCCCGGGGTCGTGTGCTCTTGGCCCCGAGCTGGGTCTCCCCATTCCATCAACTGTGTATCTACTACGCCATCTGCTGGTCCTCTGATGTAACCTGCTCACCTGCCCACCTGCTCACCTATTCACCCATCCACCTGCCCACTGGTCCACATGCTCACCTATCACTCGTCCACCTGCTCACCTGTCTGCCTGTCCACCTGCCCACTGGTCCACCTGCTCATCTGCTCACCTGTCCACTCATCCACCTGCCCACTGGTTCACCTGCTCATCTGTCCACCCGCCCACCTGCTCACCTGCCCACCTGCTCACCTGTCCACCCATCCACCTGCCCACTGGTCCACCTGCTCATCTGTCCACCCGTCCTCCTGCCCACCTGCCCATCTGCTCACCTGTCCACCCATCCACCTGCCCACTGGTCCACCTGCTCATCTGTCCACCTGTCCACCCATCCACCTGCCCACCCATCCACCTGCCCACCTGCCCATCTGTTGCTTCCCCCATACTCCTGCGCTTGCTTGTTCCCCTGCAATCATTTATTCATTCTGTTCTCCACTCGCTCGCTCGCTCCCGCCCGCCCTCTGCCGGCTGCCTGGTGCATCTGGGCAGTCACCTGTGGGACTTGGGCGGGGGAGATGGCACTGAAGCACGCCCTTCCCCTTCGAGGCTGCTTCCTCTGGGCTAGGAGGTGACAGCCTCTGCCCTCCTAACGTCACCCAGAGGGAGGCCTGAGCGGGGTCCCCTCCTCCCCCATCAGAGATAAGCCGGGCCCTGAGCCCTGGCCCTCGCGTGGCCCCTGCTCCTGGCAGGGCGGTGACATGGCGCCCCCACACCCGGGAGGGCCACCGGGCATCACCGTGGGGTCCTGGGGCGTCCACCAGCTCACCACCGGCTGCACCCCTGTGTGTGGAGCTCTGCCTGGGGGTCACTCCCGGGGTGGGGCTGGGAACAGGAGATGAGTCAGGGCTGCAGGGGGCCTGGACTCCGCCTCCAGCCTCCTTCTTGTCCTTTGCCCTGATTCTGAAACTGTCCCCAGCAGCCCAGCACATCCCACCCTGGCCTGGGGCGGCTCCTCTGGGGCGGGGCCACCTCCCTTATTTCCTTGAGCTTGGTCAGCCCACAGCCTGGGGGCCCCGCTGACCCGGAAACACGCCCCCCAGGCTGCAGGGCCTGCTCTGGCCTGGCTCCGGGCTGGGGAGGGGGGCTGTTTCGCGCCCCCCGCCACGGTAAATTTGGGGCAGACGTTGTCGGAGCCCACGAAGGCTGCGCCCCTGCACCCCCACGGGGGACTCACAGGGCTGCACCACCTCGGAAGGTCCAGGGACAGACCGTGGCCACAGGGTTAGCTCACGGAGCCCGGCACCGCGGAGCCCTGCCCTGCCTGGGCCACCCGGCCGAGTGACGGGGGCAGAGAAAGGGCTGGAGGCACCCAGGGCGTGGGGGACGGATGACCTCAGAGCGACCTTTGGGCCGCCCGCAGCCCAAAGCATCAAGGATATGAGGGACGCAGGGGTGCCGTCCCCCACACACCCCTGTCACTTCCCCTCCTGATAAACAGATGGCCCTCAGAGGACAAACCGCAGTGAATCATGGCGCAGTGTTCTGCCTGTGCCCCCTCCCCCACCACCCCCAACCCCGTCCCTCCGGCAGCCACGCATCCCCCTCCTGCCTCCCTGCCGGTTTGTCCTGGTGTTGGCATCACGCTGTGTGCCGTCCACTCAGCAGTCAACACTGTAGGCTCCTCCGTGGACCTTCAGGTCCGATGGCTCACCGCCCTACAGCGCCCGCGGGAACCCCAGTTTGTCCACCCACCGCCCGCGGAAGGACGCGTGCGCAGGGGTCTGTGTGGACATCAGGCAGCAGCTCCTTTGGGGAGCGTGGTTGCTGGATCGTGCGGTTAAGAGGGTGTTTAGTTCTGCAAGAAACCACCACCCCGTCTTCCAAAGTGGCTGCACCATTTTTGTGATCCCACCGGGGCGAGTGACGTGCCTGCCGGTCCCCAGGGTCCTGCCGGCACTCGGGGCCGCCGCGCGCCCTGGGCTGTGGCCAGGCTGGTGGGCGTGCGGCCGGCTCGCGGCTGTTCTGACGTGCGTGTCCCGGATGTGACGGGTGATCGCACGGGCTCGGTTCCCCTCTGCTGAGGTCTCAGCTCACGGCATCTGGCGCGTGTTTGCTTGTCGAGCTTCAGACGACCTTGCTCGTTCTGCGTGCGTGTCCTTGACCAGACGCGCGCGCCGCTGAGGTTTCTCCTGGCCCGGGGCTTGTCTCCCCGCCCTGAGTCTGGGATCTGAGTGAAGCCCGGCCGGCCGGCCGGCTGTCGTGCGTGTGATGCGTGTGGAGCCACAGACCTCAGCGGAAGCCACCGGCTGCTTCTCGCTGGACCGGCGACCCCCACCCCCCGCCACGGCCCCAGCTCACCGTCCTGCCCGGGGGGTTCACCTCCTGCACCCTGATCCGGTCCGCAGGGTCCACAGCGGGCTCTCCCTGCTGCTCCGTTACCTTGACGACGTCACGCTGATCGATGGCGCCCCCGTGAGCCAGCGGTACGTAGCGATGACTCAAACACCTCGGTGACACGGGGAAGCGGGACCCACGGAAGCTCAGGGGCGGCCACCCGCACCCGGACCCTCCCGCCACGGAAGAAGCAGCAGGTCCCAGAGGGTCCCTGGGGATCAGGGGGTGTGAGGCACACACGTGACGCTCCCATGATGCTTTGAGACACCTGGATAGCACGGGACGACAATGAGAGAAGGCTGTGCCGCGGGCCCGGGCTGCCGACAGCGACCCAGGGGTCCCCGGGGAGCCCCTGTAGGTGAGACGCACGCACCCCAGCGCCCTCAGGCTGGTCGACCGTGGTCCACAATCCCACAGGACCTGGCGCAAAGCCCCCTCCTGCTCTGTGGGCAGGGGTCCTGCCGAGAAGCAGCTTCTGGACGGCTTCAGGGTCCCCTGGGCGTGCGCGCCCACGGGCCACCAAGCCACCACGGGACCTGGCGCGTCCTTGAAGAGTGGGCGCTGTGTGACCCTCTCGCCGTGGGCTGGGCTCACGCAGCTGCGCTGTGTCGTCACAGGAGGCCGTGCCCACGAGACGGGGCACAGAGCAGCCTCCGAGGGGACCAGTTACAGGGAGCACTGGCTCCAAAGCCTATGGCGTCCACGCTGGCCGTGCGGCCGTCCGTCCCTCTGCCGGCTCCCGGAGGAAGGGGCGTCCGTCCGGGCCTGGCCCGCCAATGGTCCTACACCCCTGAGAGCGGGTGGCCCTGGCCGCCAGCCCCTCCGAGGGACACAGGGACTGCGGTGGTGGGCCACGCTCTCGGGGTGCATAGCCAGACCCCCGAGCAGGGCCTCTGGCTGTTTCATTCTGCTTGGCGGGAGAGGTCGAGTGACAGGCCTGTCCCACTCGTGGCCAGCCACTACCGGGTCTGCCCGACGGTCGGGGGCTCGGAGGGGGCGGGGGAACCCTGGTGGCGGTGGCGGGGGGTGGACTGGGAAAGCCGTGTGTGGCCACAGGGCACGGAGGGTGGCGGCGTCTGTGCCCCGGGTGGATGCTCGCCAAGGAGCCCCCCTCCGCCGAGAAGCCCCGTGGCCCGGCCTGGCCGGGCTTCCTGCACGTCGCCCGCCTCCCCACCCGCCCCCGGGCATCGCCCGACGGGCTCGTGAGCCGAGCAGTGACAGAGATGTCACTGTGCGTGGGCGCAGCATGTGGGCCCCGCCCGGCGACAGCGGACACGGACACCGACACCCCGTACCGTCCAGGGGGACCCCAGCTTCCCGGGGGACAGCGGACACCGACACCGACACCCCGTACCGTCCAGGGGGACCCCAGCTTCCCGGGGGCAGTGGACACGGACACCGACGCCCTGTACCGTCCAGGGGGACCCCAGCTTCCCGGGGGCAGCGGACCCGTGGGGAGCTTCGGTCACGGACAGATGCCCCCTGGACTCATGGGAACGGGCACTCAGGCTGGAGACCGGCCGGCTCTCCCCGCCCACACGCCTCTGCCATTCCGCCACCGTGGACGTGGGTGCTGGTCCCCGCCCGGGCGCCTCACGGGACCTCCTCCCACCCAGGGACTCACTGCACGGCAGGCCATGGGGGGCCGTGGGGGGCCGTGGGGGGCCGTGGGGGGGCCGTGGGGGCCGTGCTCGCGGGGTGTGCCGGTCGCCCTGAGCAGCTGGCCCCATGGGACAGTGCAGTGGCCTTGAGAGGACCTGGCTGGGGCACCCCCCGGGGGGCAGCACTTTGCAGATCTGTGGGGTCTCCCCCCGGGACGGGGTTGGGGTGTCTGGGGCGCCATGGTTTCTGTTCCCCTGAAGAAACACCCCTCGCCACATCTCTGCTTCCTGTCCCCACAGCTCTAGGAGTCCGAGCCCCCAAGGGAGGAAGGCCCCCCCCGCCAGAGGACACGCGGTGACCCCACAAACTGGAGGCGGAGCCCGTCGCCGGCCACCGCGGGATCCTGGTGCCCAGGTCCCCGCGGGCAGGGGGGGAAGGGTCGTGGCTCCCCGCAGGGGGCAGAGGGTGCGGCTAGAATCTGGAGCACAGGACAGCCCCCTCCCCGCGGGCTTCCTCAGCGTCCCTTGGCCCCGCGATTAAAATCAGCAGACAGATCCGGCCGGCCGTTGGCCCAGGGGCCCTCGGGGACAGAGCTGTGTGTCATCCCACAAGGCGCGGAGCCGCCCCGGGCAGGGTCTGTCTCTCCTCACCCCGCTCCCACCCCCCACCCTGGCGCCAGGACCTGTCCTGCAAACTCCAGTCTCCTGGCCCCGACCTCTGGCCTCCACCTCCTCGGCCTCGGGGTGGGGGTGGGGGGCCCGGGCCAGCGTGGGGACGAGCGCTGGGGCGCCCCGGTTCGTCTGGGTGGCTTCCCTGTGTCACGCTCGCCCACTCGTGGGGGCCACAGATGGAAAACTGGTGTGTCGTGTTTTCTGGGCGCTCAAAACGGAGGAGCACGCGGGGTGCTGCCCGAGCGGGGGGCCCCCCCGGGCACCGACTCGGGCACGTCGTGAACGCTTGTGACTTACGTTCTGCGGGGCAGGGACTTTAAAACCACTGTGCTAACGAACCTGGTGTTCCTCAGACTTTTGTACCCGCTCATCACCACGGTGGCGTCGGGCAGCGGCCGACCTTTACCTGAGGTCACAACGGCCGCCCGCCCTCCCCGCCCGGGTTTCGCTCTGGGGGGCTTTGCTTCGCCGAGGTCGACCGTGGTCCCAAAAAAACCTTAAACAGAACAGGCCGGAGAGATGGACAACCCATAGGCTGCGCGCGGGTCGCTCGCGGTTCCGAGCGGCCTGAGGACATCGCGGGCTGTCCCCTCTCCCTCCAGCGCAGACGTGACTCAGCGCTTCGTCCAGCGGCTCCGCACCGTACACATTCTCTGACCCTTAGTCACCGGGTGATCCGATCGACCACTCGGCAGCCAGAGCTGTGCCCAAGGAGTCCTTACTTCATTTACGAAGGGCCCTGGGACGACTAAGACACAAAAACCCTCATCTCCAAAGGCGCAGGGGAAGCCAGGAGAGAGAACCGTCACCTACGTGTCACTGTGGACTCCGACAAGGGGCCACGTTACCTCGTACCTCCGATGGAGGTGACCCCACATGCAAAAGGCTCCTGCCGGCCCAGGAACAGCTCGGCCAGTGAGAAGCCACACACTGCCACCTCCTCGTCTCTTCCCGGGGACGGGACGTGCACACGGCTGGCCCTGAGGCCACCCGCCCGGGCCTGCAGTTTTGCTGCAGACATATCTATCTATCTGGCTGCCTCTCTGTCTGAGGTCGGCAACCCCGCAGCACAGAAACGGTGATGCTGGCGGTTCGGGTGCGCCCAGGAGAACCTGGCGTCCGAACTCAGAGGAGCCTAGGGCTAGGTCACCTCACTCACTTCCTGCGTCACGTAGGCACGGTGTCCCCACACGCGGTCATAAGACGAAAGGCGAGTACAGCACTCGCGACAGAGAGGGGACCCCAGTCACGTGGCCTTGATACCACTGCATGCTGCTGAGATGGTTCTGTCCCAGGATGAGCTGGTGCCCATCTCTTACGGTGCCTAATTTATAAATAAAACTTCGTCAGAGGGGGACGTACAGGAAAAACCCTAGTATGTCAGGGTTCGCTGCCACCTTCGGCTCCAGGCATCCCGGGGTGTCGTGGAATGTGTCCCCGGGAGTGAGGGGCAGGGACACCGTGCTGTGAGCACGGCCACGTGACAATGTTCTAGTTCCATTACTCCTGCCCCATTCATTAGCTGCTCTCCCACTACAAAAAAAAAAGAGCGTTGTCTCCTCCTCCACAAATGAGCGGGTGAGTAGACTTCAGTATGGCCCGTGGGTCTCCGCTCCACTCAGCGGGCTGCGACCCGTTCCTGGCTGTGGATCGCGGGGCTGACGTCTCCCCCGACAGGCCCAGCGGGGTCCCCGCGAGCCGGCCCCACGTCCTCCAGCTCGGCCCGCAGCCTGGTTTGGGCCGGGAGTGTCCTCCGACACCACGGGACAGTCCAGGTCCGCCTTGCGCTGCTCCGGGCCTCGGCCCCCGCCCCGGCCCCAAGGAACTCCGGTTCCGCTCGGCAGAAAACGGGCGTCAGAAGCCCGGATGTGGGCACTGGGTTCCCTCCGTGCTATCGGCACCAGCTCTTCTGGGACCAGCTGGGAATTCATGCTCAGCACACACTCACACACTCTCACACACTCACGCACACGCACGTGCATGTGCACACACTCGCACACATGCCCACTCACACGTGCACGCACATACACTCACACACTTGCACATACACTCACACTCATGCACACACACATGCTCACTCACACACATGAACACACGTGCATGCATATATACTCACACTCACCCGCGCACACACGTACATTCACACACGCACATATACACTCACACTCGTGCACACACACATGTGCATGCATGCACATGCACACATATATACTCACACTCACGCACATTCACATACACTCACACATGCTCACACTCACAGTCATGCACACATGTGTGCACACACATGCATGCGTATACACTCACACTCAAACACTTGCACACGCCTGCACACACATGTACATTCACACACACACACTCACATGCACGCACATACCTACATCTACTTCCCTCTCCTCACTATTCAGAACCATGAGTTCACAGGAGCCCTCTGGCTCCGAGCCTGCATCACGGGTGGCGTCACGGGTGGCGTCACGGGCGATGTCACGGGCGATGTCACAGATGGCATCATGGGTGGCATTCCGGGTGGCAGGCAGGCTGCTCTCCCCGCAGAGAACCCGCTTCCCGCATCCTCCACACACACACCGGGTCGGGCCGTCCTCACAGTAACCAGTCCACGGACCCCGCTGGCTCAGCCTCAGCCCCGATCCCCGCCCTGGGCCTGGCAGCTGCCTCTTTGGTCCGGATCGGGGCCCCGTCCCCGTCCCCATCCCCAGCCTCCTTCTCTCAGACCCCCACTGTCTCAAAGACGGGGAACCAGTAGCTGCGTTTTACGTAAATAAAAGGAAAGGGAAGGGAAGACGGGCCCCTCCCTCCGCCCTCACCGGCCGGGCTGACCCAGGCGAGGCCTGGCCTTGCTTCTCTCCCTCGCCCGTCTCCTGCTGGGGCGGCGTCGTGTCACTGGGGACTCGGGCCCCGGGCACCTAGGGAAGGATACATGAGGCCTGGTGCTTGTGTGGCATCTGAAGCAGGACTACCGAACCAGCCCGGCCAAGGGGGTCAGGGAACCAGGACAGAGACCCGGAAACGCAGGGTGACCCAGCAACACCGGACAGGGACGCAGACACGTCCCAAGGGGCAGGGGACGGGGGGTGGCGTGGAGACAGCACACCAGTGGCCGGTGACACAGCGGGGTGAGTACATGGGACAAGGCGAGGTGGGTCCATGGCGACTGGTGACAAGGTGAGGCGGGTACGTGGTGGCCGGTGACACGGTGAGGCGGGTATGTGGCACCGGTGACACGGCGAGGCAGGTACATGGGACACGGCGAGGCGGGTATGTGGCACCAGTGACACGGCGAGGTGGGTACGTGGGACACAGCGAGGCGGGTACGTGGGACACGGCGAGGCGGGTACGTGGGACACGGCGAGGCGGGTACGTGGTGGCCGGTGACACGGTGAGGCGGGTATGTGGTGGCCGGTGACAAGGCGAGGCGGATATGTGGCACCGGTGACACGGCGACGTGGGTATGTGGCACCAGTGACACAGCGAGGCAGGTACATGGGACACGGCGAGGCGGGTACATGGCACCAGTGACACGGCGAGGCGGGTACGTGGGACACGGCGAGGCAGGTACGTGGGACACGGCGAGGCGGGTACGTGGGACATGGCGGCAGGGGAGCTGCCGGGGAGAGGGCCGGCCAGGTGCCCGATCCATCGGCTGGGGGCACTCAGGACGGTTCCGGAAGGACACGGAGGCGGAACAGGCGTGGGAGGCTGAGAGCCGCGGACACGGGCGGCTGGGCCGGGGGAGCCACGTGGGGCGGGGGGAAGCAAAGTATCTGAAAATGTGATGAAAACAGTCACCCCGGAATTAAAGAGACACGCGCGAGGGGCCCCCAGGGCCAAGAGGGGGTGCGCGAGGAAGAACCCAGACCCGCTGTGGCCACGCTGACGCAGGCCAGCGTTCTGGGTGCTCCCGAGGGACCCCAGACTGCCCCAGACGATGAGCACCGAGCACGAGAGCACCAGGGTCGTCGTGTTCTGGAACATTCCAGAAGCGTGGCGGTGGCTTCGCACCGGGTCCTCCAGGGAAGGTGGACCCACCTGCGACACCTGCCACAGGTACACCACGTGGCCGATGGAACTCGGACACGTGAGGCTGCGGCAGGACGGGCGGAGGCGGGGGGCTGCGTGGCTACCCCAGGCCACCACCGCCACCCCTGCCACCAGGAACCACGACGATTCAGGCGCCACTTAGAGCAGCCACGGAGCTGGGCTGACGTGACGGGGACGGCCACCCCTCGGCGGACGACACCAGACTCCAGCGAGGACTCCGGTTGGTGCCGGTCGTAGCCGATGACAGCGCTGATACGACCAGGTGTCCAGCTGGCCCAGACCTAGGCGGCCCCATCACCCTGTCACCCTGTTACCCCGTCACCCCAGCCGGAGCTGGAAACGCTCAGCGTGCTTACGGCCAGCGCCAACGTGGATTTAATATTTTCGACGCAACCGTGAGTGGTGTTTTAAAATGCATTTCCCGATCGTTTTTCACGAGCTTGCAGAAATGAAGCTGGTTTTCTGCATCGGCCGTGCTAACCTCGCTTTAGTTACAGGGGGTTTATCTGTTTCTCTTTTCTTTGTAGACAATCACGTTTTCTGTAAACACGCACACTTTGCTTTTTCCAATATGGATCTTTGCCCACCCACATTTTTTCCCCTTTTTTCTTATTGCACCGGCTCAAACCCCCAGAACGTTAAAGAGAAGGTTTGAGAAGAGGCAGCCTTGTCCTGTCTTGGGCCTGAGAGAGACGTCACCTAAGTTTGCATCATTGAGAGAGTTTCCTCCGATTCCGAGTTTGCTGGGATTTAAACAATTATGAACGGCTAGCCGATGCCATCGAATGCTTTTCCTACACCTTTTGAGATATAATACGGTTTTTTATTTTTAAATTGAATAGGGTTTGTCTACGGCCACGCCCCGCTGGACGAGCCCGATCCCTTCTGATCTCGGAAGCTCAGCAGGGTCGGGCCTGGTGAGTCCTCGGATGGGAGACCGCCTGGGAAGACCGGGTGCTGTAGGCGTAAAAAATTAAAAAATAAGGAATGGTAAGCTGACAAGGTCCTTGCAATCTGTGAGGTCCACCGAGGGCTGCCTCATCTAAAAAATAAAATTAATATTTAAAAAAAATATATTTAATAGGGTCAGCTAAATGGGTTGATTTTTTAAAACTATTAAACCAACGTATGTTCCTGGAAGAAAGCACACTCGCACATGGTTGGATTTGATCAACTGAGCTTTCCTTCAGAATTTGTGCGTCCGCATTCGTGAGGAATCCCGTCTGCAAGTTTTTTCCTTCTGTTTGTCTGACGCTGGCATCGGGGTGCCCCGGCCTCAGAAGGAGCTGGGACATACGCCTTCCTTGCCAGTGGTTCTAAATGAGTTTATGCGGAGTTGGTTATATTTCTTCCTTAAATATTTGGAAAAGTGCGTTAGCTATGCTGCCTAGAGTGCCCTCTGTAGGAGGGCTTTTATCTGCAAATTTAATTTACAGAGTAGATAAGGGGCTATTCTGGTGACCTGTTTTTTTCTTGAACGATTTTTTTTGTGGTTCGAGTCTTTTAAGGAATCTGTTTCATCAATGACTTTGCTGACGTAAAGGTCATGATATTTATTCTCTTATTATTCTTACGGCACCTGTAGGATCCGTAGTGATGTCACTTCACTCGCGCCTGACATCGGTAATGAGCGTCTTTTTTTTTTTTTTTTAGGAAAAACTGTTTGAGTTTTATTAATTCTATCCTTTCCAAAGAATTGGCTTCTGACTTCACTGATTTCAACATGTGTGTTCTGTAGTCTGATTCATCGATTCTGCTCTGATGCTCATTTTTGTATTTCTTCCGCTAACATTAAGTTTAATTTGCTACTATTTTTCTGATTTTTGCGGGAGACCTCCGTTCTGTTCTCACGTGAGCTGATGCTTTAAATTCTCTCTAAGGACTGCATCCCACACATATTGAAAGGATTGCGTTTTCATTTGTATTTGGTTCCAATTTGGTTAATCGTTATTTGGCAGTTTCAAATTTGGTGGTTTATACTTTGAGTCACGGGTTATTATTTAGACCTACTTTATCTCCAGGTATTTGAAGATTTTTCGAGATAGCTCCCTCTTATTAGTCTAACTGAATTCCACTGGCCTGAGAATATACTTGGCCTACCTCAGATCCTTCCACATTTTTCAAGGGTTGTTTTGCAGCCCAGGAAGGTTGTTTAATTTAGTAACAAGTTCACAGGTATTTAAAAATAATGTGTGTTTTCCTGTCCCTGGGTGGAGTTTTCTATCAACAATCAGTGGAGTCTGGTGGATTACAGTGTTATTTACCCTGTCTCTGTTTTTAAAACGTCCCGCCGGTGTGTCCTACCAGGCACGGGGGGAGGAGTTTCTGGCTGTACGTGGACATTTGTCCCTCTCTCCTGAGGTCTGACACTTAGGACCGTTCCATGCTCTCAGCGACCCTGAAGTGTCATGAAAAGCCCCTTTTAACCCGGCAATCTTTCTTTGCTCTGAAATCTACTTGTTCTGACGTTAAAACGGCCACCCCGGGTTTCTTTCTTCTGTCCCCAGTTTCCTAAGAAACCCAAAGCTCGAGGACCACTTGAGGGCCAGGTTGTCACAGGGCTGTCCTCGTGGGTGTCTGCCGTCCAGAAGCCACACGGCTGCTCGGCGTCTCCCATGGGCGGTGAGTCACGGGGGCGGCCGCTCTGTCCCTCTGCGTTGCATTGCCCCCGTGGGTGGCTGAGCGTGGGACGTCCCTCTCCAGCTTGTGGCATCATGGCTTCATGGCTAGACAGTGTGGCCGGGATGGCTTGTCCCGTCTTGAATGGGACACACTCTCTCCCCGGGGTGACACCCGCCTGGAGAATGAGGCGAACTCCCCGTGGAGCAGCCCCGCCTCCCCCGGGGGGCTGGGGGGCAGCTTTCCCAGCGGGCTTGGCGGGGCCTGGAGGTCTCAGCCGTTCTGCCCCCTAGGCCTCCCGAGGGGCCCGGACGCAGCCACACTACGGAGGCAGAGTCGACGGAACCTGGTGACAGGCCGGCCGACGCCCCTCACTCACTGTGTCCCTGCCTCTCTCCGGCCTCACTTCACTTGCCTGTCACGTGGGCGTTTTAAAATGCGGGTTTTATTACTACTCACGTGTGGCAAGGCCAACAAACAGACCAGGAGACAGTTGTCACCAACTAGATGGTTCCTCCCAGTTCCTGAGACGGGGGACAGACAGGGGACAGGTGATGCCAGCCGGGGCCACACGGGGACACGGGGGTTGGTCAGGGAGCAGGGGACACGTGGGCAAGGGCCTTTACTGAGGGCTCCGAGGGAAGAAACAGGGGAGGCAGGAAAGCAGGCTCGGGGCTGGTTAATTGAATAGTCTCAGTGGGCTTTGGGGCCCCGTGTCTGGTGCTCTGGGGCCTGCCCCGGGTGATGAGGGCAGGGGACAGTGTCCTGAGTGTGGGGGTCCATGGAGGGGGAGGCAGAAGGCCTCCATTGGGCAAGTCTGGGTGAGCGGCCCCACGCTCTGAGGGGACGGAGACGGAGGTGCCGGCTGACGGAAGGGGGCTGGGTCCCCCTGCAGGGGGCCGGGTCCCAGGACCCTGTGGGCTGGCCGTGGCCCGGTGCAGGTGTCACGGGGAGCGCAGGTGAGCAAACCGTGGCCAAACGCGGCCCATCGCCTGCTTTGTGCCGCCCGCGAGCCAGGGGCAGTGTTCACCCTTTTAAGTGGTTCAAATTTCCAACTCACACCCACGAGCTATTTTCAAACGTATTATAAAAACTAAGAGACAATGGCAAGGGCTTGCGAGGACACCAGGGGCCACTGTCCCCCCCCGCCCCGGAAACTCCAGAGGGCAGCGCCCGCCGCGGGGACGGGCCGGGGAGGCTAAGGGGTGCAGGCTGAGCGCCCACCCCGCAGTCCCTCCGCACCCCACACCGTCCATCTGTCCACTTCTAGCGCACGAAGGGACCGTGCTGCACGGTGCTGACGGCCGTGCCACCGTCACCACGGTGGCGGCTGGAACACCTCCACCCTCTCGGTCCTGCCGTGGACGCCTGGGGACCCCGCTGTGAAGGAGT
Source organism: Macroglossus sobrinus (assembly GCA_004027375.1). NCBI lineage: Eukaryota > Metazoa > Chordata > Mammalia > Chiroptera > Pteropodidae > Macroglossus > Macroglossus sobrinus. Next base: position 18,406 of record PVKZ01005624.1, read on the forward strand.
ATGGACGGACGAGGGCCACACGGAGAGCCGGCTCTGCCACTGGCCGTCCTGCCGTCCCCCCCCCAGCTGCAGGAGCGAACCAGGCTGGGCCAGACCAGACCAGACCAGCAGGGACGTCACCCACCGGCCCACAGGATCCTCAGGAATGACAAATCACGCTTGAAGTGGCCAGAGCCGGGGATGTCTGTTCTGTGGCCACCGCTGAGTGTCCGCGGGGCCCCCGGGGCCGAGCGAACGTCCAGGCAACGACCGCGGAGGCCTCTTTACAGGACTCCCCGTCTCTTCCCGGCACCTCAGCCATGTGCGGGAACCGGGGACAGGCAGGTCCATCTCCGGCTGGGGTTTGCCCAGTGACCATCGGGGAAGGGCCGAGGGCCTCTGGTGGGGGCGGGGGACGCAGAGGTGAGCCGGAGCTTCTGCCCTGGACAGTGAGGACGGTCGGGCCACCTGGGTTCACTCAGGGACCTCACTTCTACCTGGGTTGCTCCCCTGGCCAGAGGTGGCCCTGCGGACCCATTCCGTGTCCACTGAGTCAGCAGCCCCCGGAGACAAATGGGGCCCCCATGCCCACCTGGCTCCAGGTCACCTGCCAGGCGGGGGTCAGGGGGCACAAGGCGGGCAGTGACTACTCAGCTCCCTGGGGAGGGGACCTGGGCCGCCCCAGCCAGAAGGAGAAAGTGGCTCCAGGCAGGTGGGCCCGCGCCCACAGGCCCTGGCTCAGGAGGGCCTGGTCACTCTTGGGGAAAAAACAAACGTGCGCTATGGTCTGAAGCCACCGCCACCTGCTGGCATCCCCAGCTGCGGGGCAGGACCCAACTGTCCCATGAAAGGTGCACTCGGCACACTTGTCGCAGTCCCCGCCCCTCCCAGACCTCGAAAATTCCCCCCATTGGTCAGACAGAAACTCTCTCGACGTCCCACCCTCCCTGGGGAACCGGCCCGCGCTGGCGAAAGGCTGCCGCCCCAGCCACCTTCCGCCGCCCGCCCAATCTCAGTGCCCTCGAGGCGCGTGGGAGAGGGAGGCAAGAGGGACGGCGCGGAGGACAAAGGGGCGAGGGGGATGAGCTCATGACATCGACGGGAGAGTGGCCAGGCCAGAGCGAACCGGACCGGGGAGGCAGGGAGATAGGGAATACGGAACCCGGAGCCGCGAGGTTCCCCAAAGCCCAGGGCGCACGGAAACCACAGGCAGAGAGCGGGCTGGGCTGGAGGGTGTGGGGAAGGCGCTCCAGGAACCGGAGCCCTCCACCCCAGAGCGCCCCGTCTGCACCACTCCGCAAACTCCTCCCTGCCCCGAGGGCTGCGTCGCCCTGTCCCCTCCCGGGCGCAGGGATCGCGGGTGGGCAGCGGGCCGAGGAACAGGCGCGCGTGGGAGAGCACTGCCGCGGTCCCCGGTCACAGGGCGTTGGGGCCCCGGGGGTACAGAGCGAGAGCCAAGCTTTGTTAGGGACACTCCCGGGAGCCACGCGCCGGGCGTACGCGCTTCCTCACCGGGGGCCGGGCGAGGGGCCGCGCCCGCCCCGATTGGCCGAACCGGCGGCCCGCGATTGGCTGAGACCCCGGCCTCCGCCCCTCGGGCGCGGGGGGCCGGGCGCAGGGAGCGCCGCGCGGCGCGTGCTGCCAGAGGGGGGTCTCGCGCGCCTCGGGGGTGGCGCGGAGCGGTCCCCGTGGCCACGCCCTTCCCTCCACGGCGCGTGCCGACGGCTGGTGGCTCCCGGACGAGCGGGCTCCCGCGCGTGGGGTGGGCGGACTGCTCTCGGGAGGCGGGGGTCGCCCCGGGGACCTGCTGACAGTGCCCAGAGTGGGAGGAGGGCGCGTCCTGCGTCTTTGGGGGGGCGGCGCACTGAGCACCTGCCGGGAGCGGGGACCCACTCCGGACCTGCAGACTGCACCTGGGGGTGTGGGCAGACTGGGGACTGCGGACTGCGCTCCAGGGACGGGCTGCGGGGCGCCCTCCGGCCTTGGTCTTTGCGGGTCGGGTGGAGAGGGGGAGGGCGAAGCGTGGCGGGAGGGCGAGGCAAGGGAAGGAGGGCGTGAGAAAGGAGGCGGTGGCCGCCGCGGAGGAGGGTTATCTATACATTTAAAAACCCGGTCGCCTGCGCCGCGTCGAGCAGGCCAGGGGAGCGTCCGACCGCACGCGCGGGACACGAGCGCCCCGCGCTCCGCAGCGCGCGCGGCCAGCCAGCCTGGGACCCCAGACAGCCCGCGACGCGGTCTCCTGGGGCGTCGCTCGGCGGCACGGTGCCCCAGGCCCCCCTCGGGGCGTGACCGGCGTCCCGCCTCCCTCCCCTCGCTGCCCTGCCGGCACGTCCCTGCGCCGTACGCGGCTCGGAGGCAGCTCGGGGCGAGCGGACGCAGGTGCGATGGACCGCAGCGCGCAGCACACCGGGCCGGCGCCCCCCGCGTCTGGCGTCCCGAGCGGCGGCGGCGGCTCGCAGCGGCCACCCACGTCCCCGGAGCTGCTGCGCTGGAGCCGGCCGCGGCGGCCGGGCGCGCAGGACCCGCGCGGGCCCCGCACGGCGGCCGTGGCGCGGCGCAACGAGCGCGAGCGCAACCGCGTGAAGCTGGTGAACTTGGGGTTCCAGGCGCTGCGGCAGCACGTGCCGCAGGGCGGCGCCAGCAAGAAGCTGAGCAAGGTGGAGACGCTGCGCTCGGCCGTGGAGTACATCCGCGCGCTGCAGGGCCTGCTGGCCGAGCACGACGCCGTGCGCGCCGCGCTGGCGCCCGGGGCCCGCGCGCCGTCGGGGACCCCCGCCGCCGCCGCCGCCGCCGCCGCCGCCGCCTCGCCCTCCTGCGCCTCGTCGTCCCCCGGCGGCGCGGGCAGCTCGGAGCCCGGCACCCCGCGCTCCGCCTACTCGTCGGAGGACAGCGGCTGCGAGCGCGCGCTCAGCCCCGGGGAGCGCGAGCTGCTGGATTTCACCAACTGGTTAGGGGGCTACTGCGCGCCCCCGCGCCGCCGCGAGGTAAGCCCGGGGGGTGCCGCCGGCGAGTGGAGAGGAGGGGCGGGGAAGGGAGGCCCGGCTCGCACGCACCCTCACAGCCAGCGGGGAGCACCGCGCGCCAGGCGCGGGGATGGCTTTGATTTGGCTCGCTGTTCCTTTTCCCCAAAAACTTTTTCAAGCCTGTGCAAGACCCGCGTTTGTTTGTCCGCGGGTTGCAAAACTTCCTCTCGCCGCCGCTCCGCCGCCGAGGAGGGAGCGAGGCGGAGAGGCGGGGCGGGGAGAAGAGGGGGGCGGCCCTCGGGCGGGTGAGGCCCCGAATGCGAGCGGATTCCGGGGCAGATTAGGGTGCTGGGAGGCGGGGTGACTTTGCATTGCAAATCGCGCTCCCGGGCCCGGTGGCACAAATGAGTCTTCGGCGGCGAGGTGCGGAGAGCCCTGCGTGACTCACTGCGGCTCCGAGCGCCGCCCCCCCCCCCACACACCCCCACTTCTCGCCCTGGCTCGGGCCGCAGACCAGAGCGGGGGGCACCCACGGACCCGAGCTCCAGACGCAGCCGAGCCAAGGAAACCGCCGCCTTCGCTTGTGGGAGGAAGGTGGGGAGCGTGCGGGCCGGATCCCGCACTAACGCGCACCCCTGTCCCCGCTTCCCATCCAGCAGCCCGGCCTGGACGCCTAGCGCCGCCCGCGCTCAGCACCTGGGAGCCCGCGGTGGACGGCCCGCGCCTCCGTCTCCGCCTGGGTCTCTGCCGTCCGTCGGTCCCGCGCGGGCCAAGCCACCACCCAGCCGGGACCCCACCGCCGCCTCGGCTCCCCTGGGCGTCCACGCTGCCTGCCGAACCAGTGTGGAAATGGGTCCCGCCCGACCCAAGCCGGACCGCCTCACCCCTGCAGCTCTCCACAGGGACCGGCTGGGTTTGGGGCACCCACCCCCCCACCCCACCCCCTCGCAGGTTTTCCTGACCCGAGAGATGTGACCTCAACCTCACAGAGCATCTGTTTTTTCTACCTGAATTGGAACTGTCCAGGGACGCTGGCAACGTGAAGATTTATTTTCGAGTGAAGACTCCTTCTCCTGGAACATGATGGAGATGGTCTCCCCCTGTCGGGCTCCCCAGTACCTGGACCTTTCCAGCCTGGCCGAGATCTGGCCGTGGCAGCCCTGGAGGGCCAGGGTCCCTGGCTGGGGTCCCCGAGCAGCACGGGGCTGACCGGGGTGGGGGCGGGGTGGGGTGGGGCCTGTGCTGGGAACTCTTGTTTTCGGGAAAATGAATGATGAATAAACCAGTGCCGTGTATCAGCGTGTTGGGGTGCCCTCTCTCGACCCTCAGGCCCCCCCTTTTCCCTGGGGAGGGCTGGACATGGGTGGAAGGGGGAGGGGCCCAGACTCGAGACCCTGCAGGCCTGGTCCCTGTGGTCACCTGCAGAGTGGGCCTTGGGGAGGCTGAGGTCTGGGAAGTCAGCTCGGCTGCCACTACGCCAAAGGAAGTCGGGGCGTCCAGAGTTTCTTGTGGGGCGGGGGAGGGCTTCTGGCAGGCGTGGGCGGGCGGGCGGGCGAGGGGTCCAGGCCGGGCGACTCCACAGCTGGGAAGTGGGGGGCTGGACACCGCTGACCAACGTGGGCATCCAGCCCAAAGTGATCTGGCTTGAGCGGCCCACCCTGTGCCTCGGGGTCCAGGCTGCCCGAGTTCGAGTCCCCACTGCCTGCCGAGGACAGAGGGACCCCAGGGAAGCTGCTCGACCTGCAGGGAGGGGGTGATGGCAGAGGCACCCTAGAGGGTTGTGGGGGGACTCAGGGGAGGCGCCTGGCAGTGTCTGGCCCTGGTCCCTAAGTCCCCCCAGACCCTGCGCTTGTGACCCCAGCCCAGGTGTGCCTGCTGTGCAGGCCGCAGGGGCCCGGATGGCAGCAGCCAGTCCCCGACCCGCTCCGTTCACGGGTGGGTGCCCGGGGGCCCTGAGAGCTGCCCTGGAGAGGAGCTGGCAGGGCCCCCCTCCCCCGGGCTCCCCTTGCTCAGAGGGCCTCCCGGACCCCTCCCCACCAGCTCAGAGAGCCTCCCGGACCCCTCCTTGGGGATCACTCGGCTCAGAGGGCCTCCTGGTCCGTCCCCCAGGCTCCCCCAGCTCAGAGGGCCTCCCAGACCCCTCCTTGGGGATCACTCGGCTCAGAGGGCCTCCCGGCCCCCTCCTCGGGGCTCCCCCGGCTCAGAGGGCCTCCCAGACCCCTCCTTGGGGATCGCCCAGCTCAGAGAGCCTCCCGGTCCCCTCCCCACCAGCTCAGAGGGCCTCCCAGACCCCTCCTTGGGGATCACTCGGCTCAGAGGGCCTCCTGGTCCGTCCCCCAGGCTCCCCCGGCTCAGAGGGCCTCCCGGACCCCTCCTTGGGGCTCGCCCGGCTCGGAGGGCCTCCTGGAGATTGCTCAGTCTACCTTTGCCCCGGCCTCGGCCTCGGCCCCTTTGAAGCCTCGCGGAGCCCAAAGCTGTCTTTTATTGCAGGGTGGGGGCGGGGCCGATGGGGATCCCCCGGGCTGTTTTAAGGTGCTGCACGCACCCCTTCGTAGGGAGTGGTTGGGTCGGAGCCGTTGGCCAGAGCAGATGGTTGCTGGGTTACCGTGGCGATGGGGTCCCGGGGCCCGAGGAGTCTCAGGGAGGGCTGGGGTCCGCCACCCAGCGGTGGCTCGGGGCGGCGGGGACAGACAGGAGCCCGCTGTGTGGCCACCCAGCGAGGGACCCACACCGCTGTCAGGGACCTCACCAAGCCACGGGACGTGGCTCTCCTGTGACTCCCGGCCTTGGCCCCGGGGAGAGGCGTGGACACGGGGTGGAGGGGGGCGGCTGGGTCTGGGGGTGGAGACCCTCCCGGCCTGGGTGCCCAGCGCTGCCCCATTACAGAAAATTCCAAACTCATGCCAAGCCGAAGCCTTTCCAGACCACCGTCCCCACCAGGCGCTCTGCGCATCACTGAGCCCGCGGTGGGGACACGGGGTCCCACGCTCGAGCAGTGTCCACGCGCCAGTGGCGAGGCGGGCCCCCCCAGCCGGGGACGCCTCACAGAAGCCCCGTTCCCGGCAGCAAGGATCGTGGGGGTGCGGCCACTCCCCACCCACGCGTGGCTTCGAAGCGTCCTGGCCAACACCTCGCTTCGCCTGTAAATTCTCCGTGTGTGTCTCCAAAGGGACCCCCCCACAGCACTGTCCCCTGAAGGGAATGCAGTTCCCACCCTCCATCGGGGACCCGGCCCGGGGTTCGGCCCTCGGGGGGTCTCGAGGTTTCCACGGGGATTTTGCAAAGGGCGCCCGGCCAGGGCCGGGGTCGCCCTCCCCCCCGGGTGTTATCAATCGCGCGTGTGTGTGTGTCCCTGTGTTTTCTGTAAGTCGGGGGCGCGGGCCAGAGGCATTGCAGAGGCTGCGACCCATTGGGAAGTGACAATGCTGTGACCACATCACGAGCCGTCCACGGGGGAGAGGGCTGTGGCCCGTGGTCAGCCAGGACGACAGGCCCGTCCCCTGGGCCTGCCCAGCACCCTCGCTAGACAGCCCCCCGCCCCGAACCAGTGTCCCTGGCAGAGGCCAAGCACGGCCCCGCTCTGCAGAACCAGAAATGGCGGCTCCCGCGAGGGCTGCCGAGGCCCCAGAGCTCGGCGGTGGTGGGAACCAGGCCTCGAGCCAGGGGCGGCCTCATTCCTGACTGAGTCCTTGCCGTGTGACCCTTCCGGAGGGCGGGGCCGCCCGGAGTCTGTCCTGGGGGGGACACCAGGCGAGTTTCTGTTCTGGACCAACAGGCCCCGACAGGTCCCCGCCCGGCCCAGTGTCCCCGCGGCTCTGCTGGGGTTGGGGGGGGAGGGGGCCGTTCTGGAGGGAAGGTGACCAGGGGCTGGAGGGCAGAATTCCAGCGGGAAGTCTCAGAACCCAACCCTTGGGATGGGGCATGGGTGCTCCTGGCCTCGGGTAAGGCTGGCTGGAGCCGGGTCCATACCGAGGTGACCCTCCAAAGTGAGACCCCGCAGACTCTGGGCCGGGCACGGCTCTGGGCTGGGGGAGCACGGCGTCCAGAACTCCGGGGAGCACTCGGGGGCACTTTGCTTTTGTCTGTTTGTGACAGGAGTGACCCCACGGAGGCGGCTCTGCCCTCCTGGAGGGTCTCTGTGACCGACACTCACCCACTTTGTCCCGACCGTATCAGAAACTAGACGTGTCCCCCTGGGCCGTCCACAGCGGGGGCTCTGGGCTACGGTCTGCCCCCGAGGACGAGGTCCACGCCCCCATTCATTCCGACACCTTCGCTGGGCACCTCCGTGCCGGGCACTCGGGGTACACCGCTGTGTCTGGGGGAATCCCTGCCCCCCCCCACAGAGCCCACGTGCTCAGGGAGTGGGGGACACACACAGGCAGCCGCCCTGAGTCGGTGGCACGGTCGGGCCACCGATGGGCACACCGGGTCCCGGGCCACCAGCCGCAAGCTGGACATGGTCCTCGCCCGTCCCAGCCTCACCTAGCACCCCCAGGAAGAGGTCTCAAGACAGCTGGGACAGCTCATTCTGGCGTCACATTCGGGGAGGGGGCCCTGGCAGCCCACCTGTCTGTCAGTCTGCCTCTGAGGCCTCCGGGGTCTCCAAACATTTTGGGGGAGACAGAGACACCCAGCACCAGCCCTTCGCCTCGCCCAGGGCCAGCTCTGTCATTTCCGGGCATGGGGCAGAATGACAATGCAGCGCCCCAGTTCAGAAACGGGGGGAGGAGTGAGGCCAACAGGCAGAAACTCAAAGAAAGTTTGTTTCTTGTCCCTCGCGTCTGCGGTCTCTGTCTTGACTCCCGGGTGTTTTAAACTTGCTACATAGTGTCTGTCGTTCTGAGAGACGCTAACAGCTTAGGTCGATGGCGTGAGTTTCCGCGCCTGTCTTCCCACGGAGCAGGGCGCCAGTGGCCGATGCAGGTACGAGATTCGTTTCTGTTCAGTGCCACCGATATGACACCGCTGCTGGCCGCGCTGGCCCTCGTGCACCTGCCGTCCAGAGACAGAGTCCCTGCTCTCGGCTGTTGTGTGTTTTTCGCTCCTCAGTCCTCACGGTCCCCGCTTCGCTCTGTCCCTTCGGCGGACGGCTCGGGAAGGACGGGAAGGAAGAAAGGACGGGCTCGCCCTTCCCCCATCCCCGTCCCCTTCCTCCGTGTCACCCTGTTTTGCCCAAGGGGGTGGCGTAGGCGGGGAAGCCGCTCAGGGAAGGTGACGGGTTTGTGGGCATCCGTGCGCGTCACGAGCTTCTGCGTTCCTGGCTGGCCCAGGTGTCCGTGAATGTGGCCTTGGCGAGGATGTGGCGCCCTGGCGCTCTCCCTGCTCTGGGCCTCGCTGGCCTCCCCCAGGGGGGTCCACACGGTCGAAGGGAAAAGCAAGAATTTCAAGATGGCCTTAACCTGTCGCCCGCACCCGTGGGCCAGTCCTGGTCCTGTCCCCAGAGCGGGGGGCGGGGGCGCCATCGGGAGAGATGGCGGGCACCCGATCCCTGCCCCACTGAGGGGATCGCAGAGGCGAGCACGCCCCGCTCGGCCCCGGGAAGGGACAGTGTGCTCACGCTCCGTCCCCGTGGAGGCTGTGGGTGGCCAGTGGGGTCCAGAGGCGGCCTCAGGTCCTGCCTGGACCACTGTGTCTGTGTGTGTGTCGGGGTGGGGGGCGTCCAGGCTGGGGAGGGCCCACGAAGACTCCTGCTCAGGGACGCCCACCCTCGTGTCCTCACGGCTAGGTGGGGGAGCAGCCGTGTGGGGTCCAGGGGGCTCGGGAGGGGGGGAAGGCCACACGGGGGGCTGCTCCCCTGGGACCGGCAGGTTGCAGGTACTGGATCACACACACCTTCCCGGTCTTGTCCTGCCCTGCGTCCCTCCCGGGGTCCTGAACCCCCACGGGGTGGGACCGCGGAGGGGGCGTGGGGAGGAGAGGGGGCCCCCTGGACACGGGGGAGGGGGTGGGCAGAGCCCTCCTGCTGGGCGTGAGGGGAAGGGGTCCCACAGGGGAGGCTCCTGACCCTTTTCCCGGCAGTAAAGATTGAGGGGGACTTTCTGTGGTGGGGGGCTGTGCCAGTGTGGGTGGGTGACGTGCGTGGCCACAGCCTCGATCATCCTGAGTCCGTGGGAATTTTGAGTCAGGCCTGAGCTCTTAGGGGATCATGGAGGGACAGGTCCCCCATGGAATCCAGCCCCTCTGAGGGGGGTCACCCCCACAGTCAGGCCCAGGGAAGCTCCGTGGCCAGCCTGAGGTCCACAGGCCCCCGAGCCATGCAGAGCCGCCAGCTGAGACCCCATCACGCCTGCCCGCGTGCCTCCCTTGGACCCCCGCACCTGCCCGGAGGGGCCTGTCCCCGCTGCTCTCTGCTGGGGATGGTCAGTCTCGTCAGCAGTGAGTGGCTGAGAGAGGACCAGGGTGTCGGCTCGGGTCGTGGGACGCCCGGCCCGCACGTGGGTGGGGTGTGGGGAGGCGCATGGGGTGAGGGGGGTCTGGGGGGCCTGGTGGTTGGGTTCTCTGCTCCCTCCCCAGGCTACCCCTTGGCCAGGGCTGCAGCGAAAGGGGGAGGAGAGAGGTGGGTGGAGGAGGGGCTGTGAGCCAGGTCCTGCCCCTGCCCATCTCCGGGGCCCCCCACGGCCTCCTGCCTGGCGCCCATGCCAGCCTCGCCCCTGCCCCCAGCCGCTGCCTGTGATTAATGGGGCAAGCCTGTCAGCCGGGGGGCCCTGAACGCCCGCAGGGAACTGCCCTCGGCCCGGCCAGCCTTGCCCCCAGCAGTGCCCCCTGCTGAGGCCGGGACCCCGGCCCTCCCGACACGCTGAAATAGACCTTTGTCACCAGAGTTCTGAGCGTCCAGCTTCCCAGAGGCAGGGAGGGGCCTGCTGAGGGGGCGGTGACTCTGTCAGCACCCCCCGAGCGGCCCCCACACCAGACCGAGGGAGAAGTGGGGTGCTCCCCGCTCGGCTCGCCCGGTCCACCGCAGGCCAGGTGACAGGGGCAGGGGCCAGCGGGAGTTCTGACTTCTCCCGGACGAGCAGGAAATCCAGACCGAGGGTGGGCCGGGCCGGGCGCGGTGGGGACCCGGGCCCCCGACCGGTCAGCCCGGGGCGGCTGACAGGCGGCACTGGTGGGCGGCTGGGACGCGGGGACCCGTCACCCCGTCCTGGAGGGCACCGGCTTCTCCGAGAGTCTTCGTTCCAATTTCCCCTTCTTGAAGGACACCAGTTGCAGAGGGCGCGGGGCCCGCCTGTGTGGCTCACCATAGCTCGCTCCCCTCTGTAAGGACGGTTTCCACACGAGGTCACCTTCTGGGGTTCGGGCTCCACCATATGAATTTGGCGGGGGGGGACACAGCTCAACCCATACCAGGCTTCCCAAAGTGGGGCACTGCATTCCCCCCACCAAGGACCCCACCTTTGCCTCCTCCACTGTGATAACCTCGTCCCGGGGTTCAGGACTGTCCCCTCCGGGCCCCTCTTGTGGGGTGTAGCGGGCTCAGCGAGAGGCCACAGGCCACTCGGGAGGGCGGCCACCGCTGAGGACAGAGAGGACCAGGTCCCTGAGTGGCCTCTGCTCCTGGGCCCCCGGTGAGCCCACGAAAAGGCAGGACAGGCTCCAGGCCTTCGCAGGGAGGGCCCCTGGGCATCCACTGCTGGTGACATCGTGTGACAGCCCAGGAGGACATGGTGTGACAGCCCTGGGCGGGGTGGAGGGGAGCGGTGTCGTGGGGAGACTGGCATCAGGACTCAGTCTGCAGGAGCCACTTACTCCTCCCTGCCTGTACCCCAGGGTTCTGCGTGGGGTCCAGGCCGGGCCTCCAGCTGCACGGCCGAGCACCGGAATGGTGACCTATCCCGATATCAGTGCGGAGCTGCTGGCGGCCACCCAGGGCCGAGTCCTTCTCCCCACGCCCCACCTGGCATTTGCCTACAAGCTCTGGGGCTCCGCCCAGGCCCCCAGTGGGCTGGCCATCGCTGGCAGTGATAAGCATGCAAATCTCTAAACGAAATCCAATTAGCAACCAAATGAGGGCCTGGGAGCCAGCGGCATGGGCATGGGCAGCCGGAGAGGCTGGGCTGGGCTGTGGTCGCCAGGCTCAAATATTTGTCTCTCATTTGAATGCCTTTTGTGGGCTGGCAGGACACAAAGGCCGGCCCGGCACGCTATTTGAGATGTGAGCTGTACCGTGCTCACCCTCGTCACCCACCCCAGGTCACACCCCCTCCACCTGGCAAGGTCGTCAGGGGTCTCCCCCCCCCGACCCCTCCCGGACCACCCTTCCCGTCCCCCAGCCCCACTGTCCCCTTACCCAGCTGATCTCTGCCGGGCCCCGGGGAAGGCTGGGGTTCTGGGGTCCTCCTGTCCCGGGCCAGAGCCTGGTCCTGTGGGAGGGGCGTGGGGGCTGGGGAGTCACTTGCTGGTGGGCGCTGGGGGCGGGACGGGAGCTGGGCACGAGGGCCAGGCAGCGGGGTGGGCATGCAGTTCTCTCAGGAGTGGTGTGTGCACGCGGCTGAGTGTGGGCGACCGAGGGACCCCAGGGTGCGTGGGAGCTAGGGTGGGGAGCAAGCAGGCACCCCCACCTCCCCACCCCACCGAACTCACCAGGGCTGTGCTGCCTCCGCCCTGAGCCCCCGCTGATGGTCGTTCCCACACCACCTCCTGGCAGCCCTCAGTGCATCCCGCGTCCAGTGCCTGCCTTTTGGGGGTGCAGATGAGACTCGGGAGTGAGCCCCCAAGGCTGGTCATCCTCCGAGCAAGACTTCCGGGGGATGGGAGGAGGGACACAACGGCCACTCTGATGGGGGGTGGGGCTGCCGGTGGGACACCTTTCCCGTGGCCGGCCACCTTTGGCAGTCACCTCGTCCGCCCCGAAGGCCCCCGGCCCCGACCTGAGGTCCCCGTCTGGCCTGTAGCTGTGGGCCGACGACCTCCAGGGCTGGGCCGGGAGGATTGCGTGCGGTGCGGGGCCTGGGGTCAGGGGGGTTGCTCAGGGCCCCACCAGGGGCCCCGACACCCACTTCCCCATCCGCCAGGGCGACCCTCGCGTCCACACCATCTCACGGTGGCCCGGACACTCGCGGGTCACACTCGCGGGCAGCCCCCAGGGCTGCCACAGCCTGGTCTCGGCCCGGCCGCAGGGCCAGCACGGGCCTCCGGGGGGCCGGGGGGAGAGAGGGGGCCAGCGCCACGGGGTGGGCAGCCAGGAGGTGGGAGACCCAGCTGGGTGTGCCCTGGCCTGGCTCCTCCGAGGGCTCGGGAACTCTGGGGACAGGCAGAAACCTCGGGGGGGGGGGCCAGGGGTCCCCGGTAGCTGGCGGGGGTTTCGGGGGCGGGAAGGGCCGTGGGCATCCAGCGCCCTCGGGCTCGGAGCTGTGACCTCAGTCTGGGAGTGACAGGGCCTGCGGGTCCCTGGCGAGGGGTGAGGGGGAGCAGAGGCTGTGGGGGACACCTGCGGGGCTGGACAAGCCCCCCACTCACTCTCTGGAATGCAGAGGGGCCTCACAGGACCACATCAGGTGACCTAACCCCACCCGGGTTGCCCAGGGAGGTGACCCGGCCCTGCCTGCCTTCCGGTGACACGGTGACACGGTGACACGACCTGCCCTGTCCCGGCTGCCTCGGAGGTCAGGCAGGAGCTTTGGGGACTCACCCCGGAGCCTCAGACCCATGACGTACCACCCCGCCGGCCCCCCGGGCGCCGATGGGGGGGTCTGCAGGGCTGGGGACACGGGACGGGCAGCGCTGTGAGTAATGGGGGTACAGTTCACCCACCACGTGAGGGTCCGGAGTGTGTGTGCCCAGGGGTCTCACACGAGTGTGCACTGGTAGCTCTGCATCCAGATCGCCATCTGGAGTGTTCCTGCCCGGGCCGGCGTCCCCGAGGCCCCCAGCGTCCGCCCCTGCCCTGGCCTCTGGCCTGCACCCGGTGTGGGCGGTCTGGGCCGGCCTCGCCCACGCTCCTGCTGGCCGGGCTGCTGGGGCTCCCGCGGGCCTGCTCCTGGTGCAAGTCAGCTCTCCTGTGTCCAGTGCGCCTGCCCGGGGGCAGGGCCGCTGGCTTGTCCCCCTGCATTCACTTCCGGTGTGGCCATGGGGGCCCCCGTGAGCCGAGCGGATGGGGAGACACTGGCCTGGCCCTCCCCTGGGGAGCTGGGGCAGCAGGCAGCGGCGAGCGTGCGTGCGTAGGGGGACGCCTGGCACCCCTCGTCCGCCGGGCACTGGCCCATGCGCGGGGCCCCCTGTTAAGCAGAGGCAGATGTGGGAGTTCAGGGGGGCCCCATGTCTGCTCTCACCTTGCATCCCTTTTGGGTTGAGGCAGTGTCATCAGAATTAATAGATGCACCAAGGTTAAAGCAAACGAGAAAGAGATCAGACCGTTTGCCTGGGCTCGGACAGCTCGGAGGGGCGGCCGGGAGGGCCACGCAGGGCCTGGGGCGGGGGCCCAGGGGGCGACCCCCTGGCCCTCAGTCCCCAGCTGTGGGAACTTGCAAGGGAGGTGGTGATGAGTCTCAGGGACCCCTCAAGTAAGGGGGGAAGATGAGGACCGGAGGGGGTGTGCAGCTGGGGCTGGAGGGACAGGGTTTGGGGGGCAGCTAAGGGGGCGGCCCAGAGGCTATGGGCTGGATGGATGGGCTGGTGGCCTGGGAGGGCTTCCTGGAGGCAGGGACTGGAGACCCTGTAGAACGGAGAACATTCCAGCCAAGAGCAGGTTTCTGCCTGGTGTGGGACCCCGGGTGGACCGCAGGCTCGGCCAGGCCTGGCACCCACCCCCACCCTCAGCATCCCCTCCCTTCCCCCCCCCCAGGGCAGCGGGGCAGCGCCGTGCAGGTCCAACCTGTTCTGGGTGTGGGCGCAGCCGCCCCCGGGGGTGGATTCCTGCTTTCTCTTTCTGCTCCGCTTCCTCTGAAGGCTTGTGCCGCCTCCGCCCAGCCCGGCCCGGCCCTCCTCGCCTCCTCTCCCTCAGCCTCAGGGCCTTTGCTCAGGAAAGATCCAGCAGCCAGCGCCCTCCCTCCCTCCCTCCCTCCCTCCCTCCGACACACTCACGCACACGCATAACAGTCACACGCGGCACACTCGTGCGCACACGCACACACACACACGTACATGGGCACATACACACAGACACGCACCCACGTGGGCGTGGCCTTGTGGCCTGTGGGGCGTGCGGATGGGCCGGGGGAGGCAGTCCGATGCCCACGGGGTCACCTCCGCCATCTCTCTCTGTCCCGTGCCCCCACCCCGGGGACCGGGAAGGCCTGCCCCCAGCAGCACCCTCCAGCGGCACCCGCTCCAGCCGTGTGAGGCCGACTCCTGCCCACCCACCCACCCCTGGCACTGGGTGCGCCCGTTCTGTTCGTGTTCTGTTGTTCGGTCATAATTTTAGGTGCCTCGTTGTGGCTTTAACTTGCATGTCCCCGATGGCTGATGGGGCTGAGCGTCTGTCCACGTGCTCGTCGGACATCGTGGTTGACGATCTCTTACTCGGTCTGTCTGCTTCTCGCTGCGTCTTGAGAGGCCTTCGCCTACTCTGGATACAGGTTCTGTATCTACTCCGCGATTCGCAGATATGTTCTCTCCCAGTCTGTGGTGTGACTTCGTAGTGTCTCAACGCGGCCTTTTACAGAGGAAACGTTTCGAATCGGACAAAGTCCAGTGTATCAAATTCGGGTTATGTTTCGGTGTCGTATCTTATGGAGACGCCAAAGAAAGATTTCTTCGGTTAACCCCGGGGTGCTCAGCCAAGGGCCATTCGCACCCCAGGGATACTTACTTACTCGGCAGGGTCTGGAGACAACTAGGGGTAATATTATCACATATCCGACAGTGCACAACCCCCCCCCCCAAAAGAATTATCTGGCCCCCAGGTGTCCACAGTGCTGAGGTTGGAGACTCACCCTGTCCTGAGGCCACAAAGCTTTTCTCCAGGATTTTCTTCTAGCTGTTTTATAGTTTTTATATTTCTTGTTCAGGGCTAGAATGATATTTCGAGTTAGTTGTGTCTCAGGTGTGAGACATGGGGGCCAAGTTTCTCTTTTGGCATATAGATCGGACAATTGATCTGGCATCCTTTGTTGAAATCGCCATCCTTTCTTCATTGAACGGAATTTGCATTTTTTGCCCAAACTCCACCGACTGTGTGTGTGTGTGTGGGGGGGGCGGGTTCTGTTTCCGGTCTGGCCCGTCGCTCTGTATGAGTCTCTGCCTTCGTAGTAACGGACTTTCTCGATTACTGCAGCTTCTTAGTAGACTCCGGTGGGTAAGCAGTAGACATAGTAAAATACAGTGAGATAAGATAACGTGACTCGTCTGATAACATTCTTTTGCTAAATTGTTTCGGCCATGCCGGTTTCTCTGTGCGTCCGTATTAATTTCAGAGTCAACGTATCGACATCTACAAAAAAAAAAAAATATATATATATATATATATATATATCTGCTAGGAACACGATTAGATCTGTGAATCAATGTTGATCAGTTTGGGGAGAATTGATAGCTCAACAATGTTGAATCATCCGATCCAGGAATGTATTCTATCTTTCCATTTGCTTCTGCCTTTGATTTTCTTCAACAGCGTTCTATAATTTTTAGCGTACAGAATCTACGTACTTTTTGTTATATCCTATTTCATTTTTTTGGGGGGTGGCATTGTAAGCCGAGCAGGTCTTGAACCTTTCGAATTCTCATTGTTCGTTGCTGGTTAACAGAAATAGAATTAATCCTGTATATTGGCTTTCCACTGAGATCTCGCTCAAGTCTCTTCATTCCGAGAGTTTTCTGTAGTTTCAGGGATTTGCGACCTAAACATGCACATGTTGCGAACAGAGATAGTTTTGCTTCTTCGTTTTCTTTTTTTTTTAACACCGACGGCACCCGGTCTTCCTAGGAGGTCTCCCATCCAAGGACTCACCAGGCCCGACCCTGCTGAGCTTCCGAGAGCAGACGGGGTCGGGCACGTTCAGGGTGTGGCCGTAGCTGCTTCTTCGTTTTCGATCTGCATACTGTTTATTTCTGTTCTCGCCTTACTGTACTGGCGAGGCCCCCCAGGAAAACGTGGAAGAGAATCCCCAGGCCTGAACCCCGTCTTAGGAGAAAGCATGCAGCCTCTCACCAGTTAGCATGGTAGGGGTTTTGGTTTTGTTTTAAGATGTCTTTTATTAAGTTAAGGACGTTCTCTTATATTCCTAGGTTACTGAGAATATATTTTTTTTAATTATGAATGAATGGTCAAATTTTTTTTATATCAGTGTTTGCTTCCTAATCGTCTCATCTTATCATTTGAACCTCTGTCGTCAGAGACCTATTTTTTATTTCTTAGAAAACCAATCCCTTTTTCATTACCTGGGTTCCCCTCTCACTCTTTGCAATATTTCTTGTTCTTGTTCGTCGTCTGAGACGAATCTAGTCACTCCAGCTTCATCTTGACAGTGGGTTCGTATGGCATGGTTTCCCCCCCCAATCTTTTCACTTTAAATCTACTTATGTCTTCATGTTTGCGTTGGGTTTCTTACAGACACATTCTAGTCAGGTCTTGCTGTGTTTATTCAATGTGACAACCTCTTTCTTTCTGCCGGTGTGTTGGTTTAAACGTAATGTGTTTCTTCCATCTATTATTTGTTTTTCCCTCTTTCCGCCTTCTTTCGGATTCACTGACCTTTTTTTTTTTTATTTCTTTCTTTTATTTCCACGATTGCCTTACTATTTAGATCTTTTTTGGGGGGTGGTGAACACGCAATGCAATATCTATCTATATCTATCTATCTATATATCTATATCTATCTATATCTATATCTATATCTATATCTATATCTATATCTATATCTATATCTATATCTATATCTATATCATCTATATCTATATCTATATCTATCTATATCTATATCTATCTATATATCTATATCTATCTATCTATCTATCTATCTATCTATCTATCTATCTATCTATCTATAATGTGCCTTACTGTTGAATTGTACACTTGACACTTACTGGATTTCGTGAACCAATGTCACCAGAATACAAATGCATTTTAAAAAAAATACAAAGATCTTTTCTAAACAAGTAACCGTGGTTTTAGGTTTTACGATACACATCTAAGGCCGGCCACATGTGGTCGCGTTGTGTTGGGTGTCACGTAAAAAATGCACAATGGCGTGTAATCAGTCCCTCCCTCAGCCGTGCTCTCGTCGCCGTAAATCATACTTTTTGCATCATGCCGCAAACACACGTCATCACCGATTTTTTGCTCTCCGGATGGTCGCCGGATATTCTTGGCACTGTCGCCGGTTCTGTTCCCCAGACACCTCGTTCTCTTGTGTCCCTGCGTCTCCCCTGGTCCCCCCTCCTTCTGTCAAGAACCCCCACTGATGTTTTTATAACAAAGATCTTCCAGCAACAAATGGCCCCATTATTATTATTATTATTATTATTATTATTATTATTATTATTTTGGTTATTCAATAAAGACATTATTTCTCATCCTTTTTTGAAAGATATTTGCACTGGGTATAGATTTTGGGGGTTGACTGTTTTTTTTTGTTTGTTTTTGGTTTTTTTTGCCCCTGCTTCGGCCCTGGCTTACTTGGTTTTCAACAAGAAAAATGCTGCTGTTTCAATCTCGTCCTCCAAATGGAATGTTCTCTGGCCACTCTCAAGGGTTTCGTTTTGTCCGGGGTTTTGGGCCGTCCCAACACGGCACACCTCGGGGTTCTTGGCGTGGCATTCCTCTTCCCTGGGGTTCCCCGAGCTTCTCGGAGGTGAGGTGCGTGGTTCGAAGCCTAACTCTGTAAATTTCTCGTCTGCCGTCTCTGCGCCCTTCCCATCCTCTCTCCCTGACGCTTGGATTGTGTCCTTGTCGTCCGTCCCGCGCAGTGACCCCCTCCCCACCCCAGGTCTCGGTGCCCTGGTCTCTTCCGTCCCCATCCGTCTTCAGTAGTTTGTCCCCTTCGCATCTCAGCGGGACTATGTTCTGTCGACCTGTTTTCAGGGTCCCTGGTTCGCTCCTGGGCGGTGTCGGGTTCATTCATTCATCGTCCCATCTCGGTGATGCTGTTTTCCATGCTAGCGTCGCCACTGGACTTTTCCCCTTAGTTTCTGTCACTTATTCCCTAACCCTTCATGCCTCTTCTCTAACAGGGACCCAGGGTGCCCCTTTGGGTCCCTGTATATCAGCGTGAGCTCAGGTTCCCTTGTCCCGCCATGCACCCGCCATGCAAAGGCCTGGGTGTCCCTCAGTGCTTGGGCATGATTCTCGGACCTGGTGGCAGCTGTCGGTCCCTTGAGTGCAGGACAGAGGCACGCACCACCGTACGCACTTGGAACTATAGTTCAGGGTCCTTCCTCGTGGTGACTCAGCTTCTCTTTCTGTCAGTGGCTCTGTATCTGAGAACTGGCTCAGGTCTGGAGCCCGGTCACGGGGTGGTGACTGCCCCAGGGGGTGAGGGGACGGCCTGGGCCTCGGGCCACGTGGTCTTGTCTCTTGTTTATGTGAATTTAGGGATCCCCTAGAGGCAGTCCACCCCTCGCCCCCTAGAAGCCCCGTCTCCAGTCGCATCCCGAGATGCTGGGGTGAGGACCTCGACGCGTGAGTTTAGGGGACCCAGTTCATCGTGAACTCCGCCTGTTACATGTGATCACGGCCACCTCGCCCTGCACTGTCCCCAGCCCCGGCCTCCGGAGGACAGCCCCTGCCGAGCCCCACAAGGAGCTGACGCCCCGCGCCACCCCCTCCTGTGGCCCTGGGAAGCAGAGCACGGGGGCCCTCCAGGCGCGGGGCGGGTGGCCCCTCCTTCCTGCGCTGTCCGCCACGCTGCTCTGGCCCCCGAGCCCCCTTTACGGTGTGGGACTCACGCTTCCTGTGCCCCCGAGGGCCATTGTGGCAGTGACTAGAACTGCCGTGTCCCAGGGATCAAGTCCCCCAGCCCTGCGAGCTCTGCTGCTTTGCCCCGACCGTCCCCACCCCCAGCCCTGGGTCCCCGCTAGCCCGCCGTGCAGCCTCCTGGGTGCGTGGCCCCTCGTCACCTTATCGAGTCACGCTGAGACTCAGCTTAGCTGTGGCCTGGAGGCCGGGCAGGGAGGGAGGCAGGCGTCCCCAGAGGAGCCTGCGTGGTCTTTGAGAAGGGATGGGGTCTCCCTTCTGAAGGCGGCTGTTCTGCAGGCCCAGAGCCCTCGGGGACTCGGGGACTTGGGGACTCGGGGTCGTCCTTCCTGTCAGGCACGTGTCCAGGCTGTGTCCACGCTTCTCTGCCGCTGGAGGCCCCCGCGGCCCCGGCCCAGGCCAGGCCCTGGCTCTGTGCCTCTGCCTCTCCCCACGCTGCCAGGAGGCCCTGAGGCTCCCAGCTTTGACCTTACGGGGAGACTCACGGCTCTGAGCCACCGCCCCTCCCACCGCCCGCTGGTTCAGCTTCCCCCGTGGTTCTCGAGGGCTGGGGTACGGCACGGCTGGGGCACAGGCCCTGCTGCACCCCGAACCCACCCTCCGAGCACCCCCTCACGCTTGGCCCCGTCACGAGCTCAGGACTTCCCGTCCTGTCCCCGGGGAGTGGGAAGGGGAACCCTCCAAATGGGGGGAGGGGCCGGGAAGGCAGATTAGCAAGGAGAGGGTCCCCATGAGGGCCCCGGGGTGCAGATGGCACCCCAGAGTGGTCGCTTTGAGGCCGGGCCTGGCCTTTTCTACTCAGGGGTCCCTTCCTGGCCGGGCTGCCTGGGGGTGTCCATGGCCTGCCGGTGGCCCGAGCATGAGTCACAGCAGGGGGCGGCGAGCAGCTAGCAGCCAAGCCCGGTAGCCAGGGGCCGGTGCGGGGGCGGGGTGCCATGGCACAGGGCGTCCCCAGGGCAAGCCTGCAGGAGGAGGGGGCATTGGGGATCGGGGGAGCTGCCCTGGACCCCGGAGCCTCCTTGGAGGCCGGCAGGCCTGCAGGGCACCGGGCGCTGCGGGCGTGTCTGCCCGTCCGCGGCCGCCCGGTCCGCTTCAGGCGAGCGTGTGTCTGTCTGACCCTGCCAGCTGTGGGGACGCGGCTGGGGACGTGTGCCTGGGCACCTGTGAGTCTGTGAGTCGTTGCCGCCAGCAGGCGGCTGGGCGGGAGGGCTGGGTCCCTGTGGGTGTGGGTGCGGCTGTGGGTGTGGGTGCGCGTGCTCCAGCCAGGGCTGGGCACGTGCCTCGGGGAGCTGTGGGTGCCTGGCAGCCCCCCCCCCGGCGGGGATGGGCTCAGGGAGCCCGGCCCAAGAACCATAGGGCTCCGTCCGTCCGTCTGTCCCCCAGGGAGTGGGTCGCTGTGGGTGTCGGGTGCGTGAAATTGCGCATGCACATGTGCGTGCATGCACACACACACACACACACACACACACACACACGGAGAGAGAGGGGGGTGTGGAGTGGGGGAGGGGGCAGCTCAAAATCCCACCCAGTCCCAAGGAGCCTGTTATGGGGCCGGGCCTTCTGGGACTGTCCACCACGGGGGCCTGAGCGGCCGGGTCCAGGTTGAGAGACACGCCTGGCTCGTGTCTGCCACCTCACCCGCAGCGTGCCGGTGTCAGGGGTACGGGGGCAAGAGAGAGGGGGCTACGGGGGGGATGCTGTGCTTCCTGCTCGGTTCTCCGTGAGCCTAAATCTGATCTAAAACAAGGCTGTCGGCAAAAAAAATAAAGAAAATACATATCCCACGGGCTTGGGTTTCACTGAGGGGATCTGAGGAGTCCGGAGTGGGGGGGGGGCTGTCCACGGTGGGCTCTCGGGAGTGGGGGAGCTGGGGGCAGTGGGGAGGCTGCAGAGGGCAGGCAGCCGCCTCCTAAGAGCCTGAGGTGACAGCTGGGGGCTAGAGGCCTGCAGGTCTGATGGGGGGGACGGGTGTGTGTGTGTGTGCGCGCGCACGCGTGTGTGAGCTGGCCAGGGAGCCCCCGGGACTGCGACCCCAGGATGTGATCCCTGACCCCAGCAGGCCCTTGGAGGGGCAGCTATCCAGGCT
Organism: Macroglossus sobrinus; assembly: GCA_004027375.1. Lineage (NCBI taxonomy): Eukaryota > Metazoa > Chordata > Mammalia > Chiroptera > Pteropodidae > Macroglossus > Macroglossus sobrinus. The sequence goes on from PVKZ01005624.1 coordinate 39,284, forward strand.
GGGGGCTCAGACGGAGGAGGACGAAAGGTGAGGATCCAGGTGGGGGAGCGAGGAGGACGGTGGAGGGACAAAGGCAGTGACAGCGGGGGGAGGGGCTCGTGTGGGGAGGGTCCGAGCGGCTGCGGAAGGGACGCTGTAGAGAGGGCCCCTCACCCCACCCCGCAGCTGGAGTCGGGGTGCTGACCGGCGGGCCAGGAGAGCCGGCAGGGACACGGGGGGAGGCACAGCCTGACTGGGCGCCAGGTATCTCTGGAGGACGGAGCACCACGGGTCAGCACGCCACACACGGGTGGCCCCCCAGCAGGGCAGGACGAGGAGGCCCCATCCGGGGACACTGTGCGGTGACCTGGACAGTCCGGGGCGTCCTGGCCCGGGGCTCAGAGACCAGGGTGGCCTTCGACGGGCATCTTGGTCCCCGTCGGCAGTGGGGTCAGCAGGAGGCAGGCTGCGGGGTGGGGAGACCCCGGGATACCCACGGATCCCTCTCCACCTTGGACATTTCACAGAGGGGCGGGGCGGCCGCCTGGGGACGTGGCCGTCCTTCCTCAGAGGGTGGTCCCTGGGGTTCACCCCACCGCCCCGCACACCCCTCTCTAGGCTGCGGGTGTTCGGTCACCCTGCGTTTGCCCGTCTCCCCTAGAACCTGCACTCCACGCGGGCAGGACAGGGCTCTGCCTGCTCACCCTGTGTCCCAGCGCCCCGCGGGTGGCCAGGGGGGACAGGGCTTCACAGAGCCATGGGAAAGGGCGGGAGGGCAGGACCAAGGCGCCTGGGACTGGGGGTGGGGGGGGCGGTGCGTGTGGCCACAGCGGGTCGGGGGCACCTCTGGGGGCCCCCGCTAACTCCGAGTCTGTGCCGTCGCTGCTACTGGGCTGGCTTCTCCCAGCAGGGATGGTGGCCCTGCTTTGCATACGGGGGGGGGACCCAGGCTTGGGGAGGCCACATCACCTACACGAGGTCACGGCCAAGCATGGGCGGAGCCGGGGTCTGAGTCAGACCGCCCCCCCCCCCACCGGGGTCCCAACACACAGGGCTGGGGCCTACCCATCTCAGCGGGTCACGACTTTACCATTGAGGTGACATTTACATATCATAGAATTAGCTCGTTTAAAACGCACAGTTCAGCAAGCATTTAGTGCATTCGTGATGCCGGGTGACACCTCCAGGGCCTGGCCCCAAAACAGTGGCATCGCCCCAGAAGGAGACCTGTCCTCGTACGTGTGTGCGCCCCTTCCCCACCCCTCCCAGCCCCCGCCGACCCCTCGGGCCCCCTGCCGTCCACGGGTCTGTCCCTTCTGGATGTTTCATATCAACGGACAGCAGGACGCGTGGCCCTCCGTGTCCGGCCGGCTTCCTTCGCTTGGCACACACCCCGCGTCCGTGTGTCCGTGTGTCCATGTGTCCGTGTGTCCGTGCGTCCGTGCACCCCCTTTTCGTGGCTGGGTTGCCGCCAGCGTGTGGCTGTTTGTCCAGCCACCTCTGCTTGTCCATCCACCCGTCGGCGGACACGCGGGCGGCCTGCCTCTGGGCGGGGGGGACCCGTGCTGCTCCGGATGCTGGTGCAGCCGTCTCTTTAAACCCCTGCTTCTCATTCCCGGGGGTTTCACCGGGGACCGGCCGGGCCCTGTGGCTGCCCCGTTTTTATGCCATTTGCCTCCACTCTGCCCTCTCGCCCACAGCAGACAGGGCTGCTCGTGTGTCCCCCACCCCCTGGAGTGTCTGGCTCCAGCCGCCCCGCGTGGGGTGTGTGCAGTGGCTCCCTTGCTGGTGGCTCCATCCGTGTCCCCCCGGGCGCCTCTGTCCTGGATGCAGGGTATTTTGGAGGCTGATTCTAGAACAGGGGAGAAGCCGGTGCCCTTTGCTTGCTGGGGCCCCAGTGCAGGATGGTGGCACCCTTGGGGGGGGGGACAGCCCAGGCCGTGCCCGGCGGGTTCCACCCATGCCTCGGGCGGAGGCCGTCCCCCCCTCGGTTTACCCATTAACAGGCCGGCCGGCGGGGGGGCCGCAGACAATGGTGTGTCTGTTCGCCGTCGCCGGGGAGGCCTGCGTGGGGCCCTGGCACAGCCTTCAAAGCCCGGCGATCACGCCTGCTCGGGAAGGGATTTGTGCAAACAGAGACAGGTGCGTTGGTTGGGCCAGCTGCCCGGGCTGGGGGCTGCCCAGGTGGCCACGAGCGCCCCGGGGCCGGCCAGGCCGGGCTGCTGGCGTCCCGTGCGTGAGTCCCAGCTCCGTTCACCCCCCAGGGCCAGCCCCGGGCCCACAGGCTGGCTGGTGGACGGGCCCGCGGGGCGGGCCGGCTTCCCTGCTCTGCTCCGGCGAGCGCTCAGGGCACCTCACCCCTTCGCACGGCCCCCCCGAGCAGCCCTCTAACAAGGGGGACTTCCTGGTGTGGCAGCTCGTCACCCCCGGACATCTGCGTGCTGGGCCCTGTCCCCAGGGGGTGTCCTCTGGCTGTGGGAGACGTGTGGTCTCTGCCTGAGGCCAGCTGCGACCGGGCTGAACCTCGCAGGGGACACTGCTGGCACGCTCTGTGCCTGTGGGCAGCTGGCCTGGGGTCCGAGGGGCCCCCAGACCCTTCACTGGGTGCCGCCTCCCCGTCTGCTCCCCAGGCGGCCACGCCGGCTCCGCTGGCCGATGGCTCGTGGGCTGTGGATGGACCGGGCCGGGCTGGCTTCTCTGTCTTTATACAGTGCCTTGGTGTGAGTCCACTGTCCCTCAGGGCCATGCAGGGACACTCAGGGACAGTCTGCACAGACCAAGCTGCCCCGACGAGTCAGCAGGGGCAGGGCCAGGGCCAGGGGGCGGGGGCCAGGCTGTGAAATGAAAGCCTGGGGTTGGGGTCCCCGCTGCTCAGGACGAGCACGGCGGCCGATGGCAGCGTGTGTCACAGGAGGTCTGCTGGCTGGTGGCCTCTCTCGCACCTGCTTCCCCTGCTCTCCCGCCACCCTAGGCCCACGGCAGACACTGGCCCACATGTTCCTCAGTCCGGGGCCTCCCCCCATGTGCACTGCCTGTTCCCCAGCCCGGGCCGCCTGCAGGCTCCTGCTATGAGCACGCCATCCTGTCCCCTCTTTGGGGTCATTTCTCAGCATCTGCAGAAGGGACCCAGCTGCCTGGCCCGATGATCCCCCATAGGAGATTACCCCACAGGGGGCCCACCTGGGGCACCGTCCCAGCTCCCTCCCACCTGGGGGCGGGGCAGGACCGAGACGGAACCGCAGCCGTTTTGTGATCTAACCTCGGAAGTGATGTCATCGCTTCTGCTACATCCCATTGGTCAGAAGTGAGTAAGTCCCACCCACATTCACCGGTGTGAATCACACCAGGACAGAACTATGGGAGAGAGGTCAGCGGGGTCCTTCGAGGTCGTGACCACAGCAAGTAGGACCAGTGTGGGACATGTCTATGGGGTCACCGAGGGGCTCTTGGGGGGCACGGACACCTGTGTGAGCAGACTTCTTTCAAGGCTCAATCCTGCAGGTATCTGGGCCGAGGGTGTTGGTTTGAGGGGCCAAACGCATGCACCCCACATACCTGCCTCCAGGAAACCCCCTTCCAGGCGTAGGAAGCCCCCGTTTGCAAACTCTGGACTCTTCCCCACCTGTGAAGTTGGAAACGGACAGGCAGGGGAGGCCATCAGGCTGGACAGGGCAGGTTTAGCTGGAGAGAGGTGACCCTGCCCTCATGTCACCCCAGGGCTGTCCCTGCATAGCGGGGACACTGAGGGGGGCGTGTCACAGGCTCAGGCCCTCACAGGACGTTCCTGCTCATGGTGGCCTCTGGAGGTGGTGCATGTCCAGCTCCTGGGAGCGTGCAATCACGGAGGCCGGAGGCCACCCACCAGGGAGGGCGGGGCTCAGCTGCCACCATCGTCCCTGGTGGGAGGGTAGCGGGCGGGGAGGCGAGTGGGCCTCTACCCTGCCGAACCCTCGGCCCCTGTGTCATGCCCATCCTAGATGGTGGACAGCCAGCTCCCTGCCCCCATCCTTGGCAGCCCACAGCCTCTCTCCACGTGGGGCTGCCCTCTGGGGGCCGGTGTGCCCCGTCCCTCGGGGCACCCTGCTCTGTCCTGCCCGCTGCTGTCACAGACGCGCCCTCAGCCCCTCCCAGGCCAGCCTCTGTGACTTGGTCACCCGTCCAGCTTTTTCTAGCTCTGTCAGGCTCTCTGCTCCCTGCCGGCTGCCTCTGCACCCCCTGCCCGGCCTTCGGGCACGCCCCGTCCTGCATCCTGGAGCCCACCTCGGCCCCCGCCCCCCCACGCGTCCCTTTGGCTATCAGGCTGCCTGCGGGGGCCGCCGTGGACCTCCGTCCTGGGACGAGGAACAGCGAGGCCACAGCTGGGCCTCAGCGGGCCCGGAGCGGCCCCACCTGCCGCCGCTCCAGGCGGGCAGGCTGGGACACGCAGCCGCCTGGCCTCTGGGCCACGAGCGGGCAGCCCCGGGATGGGTTATTTCTGGAATGTGGGGCCAGCCAAGCTTGGCATGAGGCGTGGGCAGCCGCCAACTCTCTTCAGGACTGCTCACGGGCGTGGAGGGGGGACCCCGTTTTCTGCGTAGCAACCAGCTCGCCATCCAGCTTGCGACTGGCCTCCCTGCGGAGGCCGCCCCGCCCCGGAGCTGGGCTAGAGGGTCGTGTGTACCCGCCGGGAGCTGACGCAGTCCCCTTTGCTGAATTGTCAAACCCTTGGGTCCTGAAGGAACTGCCCCCAACCCTGGGTTTTGGTTTCTCGGGCCTCGGGCTCACTGGGCTGCCAGCTCAGGGTGATCAGGGGACGTCCTGGGACAGCCAAATGCATGTCCCCAGGCCTGGGAACAGCGTCCCAATCAGGATGAGCTGGGACCTACATTCTCTGAGAGCCACCGCCGAGGGCCCCAGAGCCCAGGTCCTGCCCGGGCCTGCTTCCAGCGCCCCTGCGGCCGTGGTCATCCTCCCTCTGTGGTCTGGCCGCGCCCCCTCCCCCCACTCTCCTCCTCTCCCCTCCCCCCACCTTCCCAGCTTCCTGCTACCGCTGCCTCAGGGCCTTTGCCTTTGCTGCCCGCCCGACTGCCCGCCCGGCTCCTCAGAGGGGTCTGCTGAGAGCCCCCCCAGTCTGCCTGCCGCACCCACGTGGCACCCCTCACCCACAGCGGGAAGGGGGCCGCTCCCCCCACCCCCGTGGGTGCTGGCCTGGGTGTCTCTGTGACACTGATCCATCCCGTGTCTGGTGTCCTGCCCCAGAAGGGGACCGACCGCGTGGGGCTAGTCTCCGGCTTCCCACGCGGTGTCCCCACAGCCCCCCGGGGCCTGGCACGCAGCGGCTGCTCCGCACACACCCCACAGGCGCCCGGCTTTCCTGAGAGGCTGGCGGCTCACGGGCCCCGCCACCCCGCTCAGAGGACAGCAGGGTGACACGCAGCCGGGTCTGGGTGTGCCAGCGCCGGCCAGAGCCAGCACCCACCACCTGCGAGGGAGCGAGCGAGGGCGGCTTCGGGGTGAGCGCGGCTCTGTCACTGCCCGGCCACCAGCCTGGAGGTCACGGCCCCACGTGGCCTCGGGTCTCCGCCTGGAGAATGTGGATGGCGGTGGGGCCCACCTTCCAGCCGCCGTGACGAGAAAATGCAAAACTGCAAGACGCGCTCGTGACAGGTGGCAGTGTCCACCCCACGCTGCTTCACCCTGAGCTGGGTCACACACAGCGTGGTGGTGTCCAGGCCCCCGCGTGGCGGTTTCCAGGCCCCCCGCATGGCGGTGTCCAGGCCCCCGCGTGGCGGTTTCCAGGCCCCCGCTGTTTCCCACCCCAAGGCAGGCCGCAGTGTGGTTTCCCCATCCCGATGAGGGACCAGAAACGGACACTGGGCTGTCAAGTGGCGCCTTCCGGTCGTGGCCTCGGGGAAGCGCTCAGCTACTTGGACTGAGTCACATCTGTGACCGGGAAAAGGAAATGCCAGCAAAAGGAGTTGGTGGCCGTCCCCTCCTCAAGGCCCTCCTCTCCCGGTCGGTCACCTCTGGGCCTCGTCGCCCGAGGCCGTGGCCGAGGCAGGGCCCCTGCTCTGCTCTGCCCCGTAGCTCCTATGTCTCGTCGGCAGGGGCTGTTTCCGGGGAGGGGGTCGCTCGCCAGGCGGGACGGCGGAGCCGGCTGGGTGGCAGCTGTGGTCACCACGCCATGACGGCCGCCCGGCCAATGGCAGTGCTTAGTTACACAAAGCCCAGTTCAGAGATAATAAATATGAAAAGCCGTGTCTGGATCTTCTGGGGACCCCTCCCCCGGCCCTTCCCGCACACAGCGCCCACCAGCCTGGCCTCTTGGCCTCAGACGTCCTCGGGGTGGAGCCCGTCCCCGGCCGCCCCAGGAAGGCCAGCCTGGGCCTCAGTGCCCCCCTGCTGGGGAAGGGGCTCGCCCCCATGGCTGGCCCTCTCTGTGACGTTGGCTCTGGGGACAGTGCTGCCATCACCGCCGGCCAGCCTGACCCCCCGAGGCTCCCTGGAAGGAGGGGGTCAGAGGGCATTCATCATGCAGACGGGTGCCCGCTGCGGGGAGGCCGAGCGGCTGGCAGGCCATGGGCTGCTCAGTGAATCACGGGCCCGGGACAGCCCAGGTCAGGCTCAGGACCGCCCCAGACGCCAATTAGTGACGCGCCACCCCCGCCCCTGAAGGGCAGGCTGCCAGGGCCAACCCCGGCCCGGGCCGCGGCAGCCTGTAGGGGTGAGGAGACCTCCCCACGCCCCCCGCAGCGGGCTCCCTGCCCCAGCCTCCTCGGGCTGCAGAGCCCCTCCCCCACTGGGCTCTGCGCCCCGCCTGTATGGGCGGGCCGTGGGGAACCCCTCTCCCACGGCCCTGATGTGGGCTGCCCTCCAGCTCTCAGCCCCCAGGGGTCGGGACCGAGGGCCACTGAGAGGAGCAAAAGGCATGGGGCGCTGTGTGCCACCCCCCTGGTCCCTGCGTGCCACCCCCCTCCAGCGAGAACGTGGGGACTATGGCAGGGCCTCCTGGTGTCACTCGCCTCTGCTGCCATCATCCACTCGATCTGGAGCACGGGAGGGGGGCAGGGGACGGCGGGCTGCGGGGGGTGGAAGCCGCTATCTGGGGTGCAGCTCAGGAAGCTGGCTGCGTCCCCACTGCCCAAGCTGAGCCTCCAGGTCCCTGCACTGTCACTGCTGGGCGTGAGCCCCTCGAGCGTCCAGAAGCTCCTGGACCCCCCTCGCCGGCCATGGGGTGGTAGGGGTCGCGCCCCAGGGCCCCCCCACCGGCCGCCACCACGGCTCCCGATCAGGAGCAGGCCTGATGCACCTCCAAGAGGCCCCAGGGTCGACCCTCCCGGGGCTGTCACCGTGGGGCTGTCACCGTAGGGGCCCCTCGCCGGGCCCCGGGTGGGGCTGGCCTGTCCCAGCCGCTCCCTCCGGAAACGGAGTGCCAAGCGGCTCCGTGCTTGTCCCAACACCCGCCACCCTCGGGCGCACCCTTTGATGTCCCTGACGGGCAGGGGTGGGGCCCGGAGCTCCCTCCGGCCCCTTTGAAGCCGGGCACTGCCCTGTGGCCCCTGCGCTGACGTCACCAAATGCACCCAGATCGCGGGGCAGGCACAAGGCCCCAGCCCCGGCTCCGACGCCTGCCACCTTGGGGGGCCCCGGTGGAGGGCGCGCCTCTGCCCTCCTGTCCGCGCCTCTGCTCGACCCCCACGCATCCCACGCCCCTCCTGTCCACGCCCCCCGCCCCGGGCCTCCAGGGACCCCAGGCAGCAGCGGCCAGCCTGCCAGGCTCTGAGCCCACCGCAGGGCAGGGGCGGGAGGGGCTGGGACCCGGCCGGGATCAGAGCGGCCGCCCGCCCGCCCCCTGCAGCCGACCGACCGACCGAGAGGCAGCGCGCCGGGCCATAAACCCATTTGCTCCCCCAAAGGAGAGCGGGCATAACAGCAAGCCCATAAAACACAGCCGGTATCAAAGCCGGCTTATCTCTGCGATTTGCTATAAAATCACAGAATCAGAAGGGCAGGCTCTGTGTGGTTCTGGGTTAGGCATGGCCGCCAGGGGCCCCCAGGCTCACGCAGACGCCCGGGCCAGGGCCGGGGTGGGGGGTGGTTCCGCGTGGAGCCCCTACTTCTGGCCCAGCGGAGCGGGCCTTCCCCAAGGTCACTGCCCACGTGGACGTGGGCTTGGACGCCGCTGGGCTGCACACATGGCCACCCGGGAGGAGTGGGTTCCCCCACAGGCCTCCGGGGAGTCTGAGAGGCTGACCGACCCCGGGCCTGGGCGCCCCCCAGGAGCGAGGCCCACAGAGCAAGGCAGCCCCTGCTCGGGGCCGGTGCCTGGTGGGAGGGTGCCCTGTCCAGGGGTGCTGCCGTCTGGTCCCGAGGAAGAATCACCCCACTTCCACTTCCTGGGGCTCCTAAACCCCTCTGGGCGGGGAGGGGTCTGCCAGGAGGGGGGGCTCTGGGGGAGCCGGACACACCTGTCTCAGGTGGACACTCGGAGCTCAGTGCGGGGAGCACGGGGTGGCCCAGGCACCGTCACCCCAAACCCCTGGGTCTTCCCCTCTCCCCACCAGGCCCTGGCACCCCGGGCAGCCCGGTGGTCACCCCGTAGGCGTGGGGTCCCCTGAGACGCTGTGTGCACACCGGGCACGCCGGCCGCCGGCCCGCACAGCGCCCCGGGCACCGTGAACGTGCCTCTGCCCCCACACGCACCCCGCCGACCGCCCACGCAGCCACGTGGGCACACGCGCGCGCACACGTGCACACGCACGTGCACACGCACGCGGGCCCGCTGCCTCCACGCTCCCTGCACGCTTGGGCTCCCCGCTAACCCACGCCTGCGCCCCGGCGGCCCTGCCCTCCCAAACAGGACAGACAGGTTATGACTCGGGATTACGCACCTCTCCGGGGCTGGGGTGGGGTGGGGTGGGGAGCGGTGGCAAACTCCGGGGCAGGGGCCACGAGGAGCCTGCCCCCCCCGACCCACACGTCCTGGGCCCCGGAAGTGGGCACCGCGGCCCCTCGCCCCTGCCGGCCGGGTGTCGGGCACCGCGTGGCGAGCGGGCTCAGCCCCTGCCACCCCTACAGAGCCCAGGCCACATTCTCCACGCTCCTGTGACCTGCGACCTGCCGGGTCGGGCGTGGGGGGGTCGGGCGCGGGGGGCTGGCGGGGACTGTCCAGGGTTGCCAGCGGTTCACGCGTGCGGGTCTGGGGTGGGAGGACCTGGCACTTTGAGATCCTGCTCCCTGTTGGGTGCTAGGACAGGACAAAACCCTCGAGAATATCAGGGGGCCTTCACGACCCCCATGGAGGAAGGGAGCAGGGGGACCCCCTCCGGTTCGGAGAAGGCGTCCTGGAGTGAGTGACCTTTCGGCTGGGCCACACGGGGCCAGACGAGCAGAGAGCTCCTGCCATGCTCCGGGGGCGTCTTACGAGTCCCTTCCGGGGTTTGTCGTGTGGGGTGTGTGTGTCTGTCCGGCTGTGGTCCCTTTGTCCACCCAATCTGAACCAGGCGTGGGAAGCTCCGCGGAGGCCTTGGAAGTCACAGGGGTCAGTGGCTGTGCAGCCTCCCCGCTGTGGCTGTGAGGACCCGGGCCACCAGGGCTGTGGGGGTTATGTCGACTACCCGCCCGTGTGACACTGGGAAGGGTTTGGGGCCTGTCTGGCCTGTTTGCAAGAGGGTCGAGCCAAGCACACGATGGAGCAGACGGGAGCCGGGGTTCAGCCTTGATGCTGGGAACGCGGACTTAGAGCAAGGGAGGTCTGCTCAGACCCCGTCCCCCTGTCCGTCCGTCGTCCATCTGTTCATCCTTGTTGATCTATCAATCACCCATCATCCATCCACCTCCCCATCCATCAATCATTCATTCCCCATCTACCCACCATCCACTCACCATCCACCATCCACCCATTATCCATCCATCCATCCATCATCCACCATCCACCCATCCACCATCCACCCATCCATCCATCCATCCATCATCCATCCATCCACCCATCCATCATCTATCCATCATCTATCCATCCACCCATCCATCCATCCATCCATCCACCCATCCATCATCTATCCATCATCTATCCATCCACCCATCCATCCATCCATCCATCCACCCATCCATCATC